>JADGIL010003837.1:0-20686 GCA_020352625.1 Cactoblastis cactorum
AGATTTCGTGAGGTTATTGGTTTTTACTCGGAGCGACTACCCATGATGATTACGAGTAAGTTTCTGATTAAAGAGTTTGACATTTTGGGAGTGTATGAATTATTAATCTGAAATAATTAAGACTTCATCTGTAATAATTGAAGTATATAACGTCTGATTGCCTGTACGCACATATGTACGATATGTGTAGGTAGAACATAATGTTATTGTTGATACCTGTAGTAAAGTATTAGAGGAAGTTTTGACGTGATTGCAAATTATAAAAGCTACACTAGAGTTCGAGACTTGTATTATGGATACTAGCTCAACGATACTATATTTTATAACAAATACATATGTATATAGATAAACATCCAAGACCCAGGCCAATCAGAAAAAGGTAATTTTCCATCATGACCTAACCGGGGATCGAACTCGGGTCCTCCTGGGTATCGGCCAAGTACGTTAACCGTTACACCACGAAGGTAGATACAACAAACTTATTACTGCAAGTAGTTCTGCTACTGTGTTTACTAAATTAATTAAGGTCAGTTTTTGTATAGCTCAATCAAAATTGTATAATGAGTTTATAAGTTCCAATGATTATAAACATGATTATCTCAGAGAAATTTCATTGAGAGTATGAAATAATATCAGTAAACATTCTGTGGTCTTAACAATTAAATGGATTATCTTGAATGTACGAATGATGATTATAAGACAAACAGTGTCTATGTGTCACAAATAGAGCGGCTTTCTTTATACTGTGCCAGATATGGAAGGATTAAATGCTAATGAAACAATATTCCTAATTACATCCAATTGAAGGAGTATATAAAGGAAATTAGACGTAATTGTTTTTTAGATGGACAAAATGGAGGCCAGAATTGTCATCGGACTAATATTCGTAAGTAATATTTATGTATCATATCAGCTCTTTTGTATTAAATAAGAACAAAAACTCGTGGACTTTTGACCTAATAAGCCTTGTGAAGTTTAATATTTATATTATGTGTTGCTCTAGTTTATTACCACGTTTACTAGTTTTCCAATTGGTCGACATAAATTTTGAATAATTAGTAAAAAGCGCCGCTTTCCTAATTAAGGGTCGCGACTTTTTTGTCTCCTCATTTTTGGAGTCTATTTTGTAAGAGGAATATAAAACACATTATGCTTTTAATTTATTATGTTAAACCCCTTTTTATACAGTTCATAATTATCTATGTTCTTCAACAATGTCTAAGTGGTTCATGTTGGAAAGTATTAACAGTCATTTCCTCAATTAATGTCACTCTAAAATCCGTAATTAATATACTCTTGTCATTTAAAACTATGCTTAGTGATTTTTATTCTCATAACTCAGTAAAAGTTAATATTTTTAGTTTTATTCATAAGTGATGAAATCAAATGATTAATATCTTAGACCAAATCCAATAAAAATCTATATTTTATATTGTTTTTTGAATTTGGTACATTAACCGTACAAGAATTATTTCTATATTATTGTAATATTATATTTATAGGTGTTTTGTTCAGCGTGGCAAGCGAACGCTGCCGTCAATTGCACAGCTCCAGGGCGCTTCGCTGACCCCGCCGACACCATCTGCAAGACCTACGTCCTCTGTGTCTTTAACACGGTCTCCAGGACCTACGTCGGCTATAACTACACCTGCCCGACCACCTCAGTCTTCAGTCCTACCATATCACGATGCACGGCGCCCACTAACTACGTCTGCCCTTCTGCTAACACTACTACTATAAATACCCCTTCCGTTTGCACAGCTGATGGTTTCTTTGCTGATGCTACATCAACGAACTGTTCCACTTACATAGGTTGTGTATCAATCAACGGTACTTACACCGAAACAACGTACACCTGCCCAACTGGTACCTACTTCAATCCAAACACGACCCTTTGCGATAGCAGCTATAACTGTGCGATTACTTCTACCTTTACTTGCACCGCCGCGGGAAGGTTTGCCAATACTACGGACACCACTTGTCAATCATATATTTTCTGTGTGTTCAATAGTAGAACTTCAACTTACACGCAGTATACCTACACTTGTCCTTCTACTTCAGTCTTTAATCCAAATATTGCAATGTGTACTGCATCTTACACATGTACTAATTGATATCCAGACATTTATTTGGAATCAGGTAGTAATTCTTGGAAATATCTAATTTATCTTTGGATTGACGTCTTTAGAACCAATGTTATATTATGGTGTATTATGAATATATGTACAAAAGTATTCGTGTTAAGGAAGTTAATAAATATTAATTTATAAACATTAAATAAAATAAAAGTGTAAAGGTTTTAACTGTTCTATTTATTTAAGAAACTTATGCTGTTGAGATGACCTGAACGATGCAAATCCGAACTGTTATAAAAATAGCTTGTGGGTTCTATTGAAGTCATATCTCCATAGATACCATAAAGTCGAGATTTTTTCTGAGATTGTGCATCATTACTCACAGATTGATATCGCAATAGCAGCTATGGGCACAAGCGATTTTGTTGTAGTAATTACCATGCAATTTAAGATTGATGATGTGCACAAAGGTGATATGACCTATTTGTCATTCTAGGTACGATAGCCACCATTTAACTCTTTATTCATAACTAAAACCAGTCTTCTTACTTCGTTAAGATTATGTTGAATTTTATTTGAGTTCACATATAAAATATCGAATGCAGAATCGTATGGATTAGATATATCAGTAATTGGTGTTTGTTTATTTTTGGCTTTCAAATTGGAATAGTACTGCTTGAAATAGTTTTTTCTTACTTTGTTTATAAATGAAGCAGGATATTTTTTCTTTGTTTGCTCTTTATTCTCAATAATTGAGATTGTGCTTACAAAATCGGAATTAGTGAATCTTTTATCACCAGGAATCATAACACTTTCTTCGTTATTGCCGTAATCAAAAAGTCGTGTGTACTTCATATCATTTTCGTAGTCATTTGCGAAGCTGGTGATCAGATAAGTGGTGTCGTTGATGCGATGGACTTGGTAAGTCTTCACAGACACTGGGGCGGCTAGTAAACCAAACATAACACATGATATAATATACAGAGTATATAACACAGTGAAAATCATGAAATTCACCTAAAATCTATTAGAAATTATTTTACTGACTTATGACATTTTTAATCTTTTATTACAAATAAAAAAAGTAATACATTATTTTTGTCTGTCTCATGGAAGTATTAATGTCTATCTTTAAAAAGAGTTGGTTCTGACATTTGCCCCCATTTTTTTTTTAATAGTGACCATAGATATAGTAAAAGTCACCAAATAAAAATATATTAGATTAATTAAATAAAATATAACAATGACGTGCCTACTTCGACTGCAACTGCACCGAGGCTGACTATAAGAAACTAATCATCGTTTTGTTTATAATAATAGTTTGACTATAGGAAAGCAGAGGCGCCTTAGCTAGATCGTATCACGACAGTTAGTAAAAAGTGAATGAAATCTCACAATAGTCGAGGAGAGTCAGATCCCATACCTTGGAATCAAGGTCAAATTTGTCTGACAAATCATCCAAATGCACTAACACCGCAGAAATATAAGACATGGAAATTTAAACTTTATGATTTGTAAAATAAGATGAGGTTTTGATTCGAATAGACGATTGATCTTAAGTCAATCTGAGAGAAAAGAGTATGAGATCGTTCCCGATGCCGTATTGTTTCAATGCTACTCTTATAATTGCCACTTCCGTAAAGTAAAGAATGAATAGAGTGGCAATATGTTACGTTATAGTTAAGTAAAGATTTGGTTTGAATAAATTTTCTTGTATAATACTATAATTACAACAAGTTGTAAGTTTTAGTTATTAAAAGATTCTATTATAATAAAGAAATATTATATTAACATATATTTTAGTTTTTGTTTTTGTATTTAAGATAGATGTTGTCATTTTAAATTTATTGGGGTTTTGTTTAAAATATTGTTATAATTACTATAAAAATTGTTCTTGTAGTAGACATTATAACACAAGCAGAAATGCATTAATTAAAATAACCATAAGTAATAATTAATTGTTCTCTATTTAAGCACATATTAAATTAAAATTTCATTTTTAAAAGGTTTGTTTATTCTATCAAGAGTCAAAAATATTGGTAATAATACTTAGATACCACTCCACTCTTTTCCTGTTCGTTCATTATCGGCGTGTGATATATAGGAGTATAGCTTTCACTTGCGTGTGTCTTCTTTCTTACAAATCGATCGATTTTAATTTATAGTAATTAGGTGCTGGTAAAGCCAAGAATTATATTCATAAATTCATACGTACTGAATTGCCATAGGACACGGATCAGCGAACAAAAACAAACCTTACGTTCCGGTATTTTAGTCCTTGTATAATTTCTGGTATTTTTTATTTCTTTAAGTTAGTCTAGCTAAATACTTCAGTATTTTCGTGATACTTATTTTTGATTATATCAAATATATATTTATCTTAATCATGGTAAGACATTTTAGTTTCTTCCAAGAAACAATGAAAATGATGACAAAACCTTTTTAAAGACAGAAGCATGTGTGCAGGAAGTTGGCAGCCACTGATGTTTAAAGGAATAAAATATTTTGTTTCATTTTCCGTACCATATTATAAAAAAAATTAGCAAATTGATTATATCAGACACATTGGCAGACAGATCAGTCTGTTGACATTAACTTTTATTATGTCAAACTTATTATTGACAGATAAATACATCTTTGATGATGTGATATGACAGCTTTTCTGTAAAGTGTACTACAAAAATGAATAGAAATGTAAGCTAGCTTCGCTCGTTTAACAATATAACGTTTACAACCACTACTACGATTTTTTCTTAATTTGCACTATGTGTAGATCGTAGGGTAATACTCTATACCAAAGGAATGTTTTATTACTTGACGTTAGAGTCGTATGAAAGTAGGCTATTGAATGTTTTAGAAAATCAATATTTTATGAAGCAGTATGTAGTGGATTAAACTCCTGGTTAAACTTAACAGATTATGTCAAAGGTTCGGTAAATACATAACTTAAAATACCGAAGCATCGAGAAACTGAACTCATATAGATAGTAAAAAACGCAGCTTTACAAAAGTTTGTAATTTTTGTCTTTATTCTATTCTGCTTTGTGAGAATCTTATGAATATAACATATCTAGACATAAAAAGTCCGGTACGTGAACTAGGTTTGGTGAGGTTACCAGTTTTAACCGAACAAATCCTAAACCAGAACCAATCCTAGAATAACTAGTGTTTACACGGCTAACTCACGTTAATTTTAGTCGGTAACGCCGACGATCGTTTCGACCTATTCAGAAGGCCATCTTCAGGGCGAGTACTAGGAACGTCGCGGCGCGGCTGTTCCTAACTAAAATTAACATGAGTTAGCCGTGTAAACACTAGTTATGTCATCTCGTGTAATTTTCAATGATATAATCATAGAATAGATTTAGAATAGTCACCAGGGTTTAGTAATCTGTGCCAGTGTTTAGATATAAACACATTCGATAAGTATTTGTAAGATCAAACTACTCTATTAAAAATCATTTTATGTTTGATCAAGAAGGCATTGAAAATCTAAAGAGGCTTCGATTTGAAGGTGAAATACAGTAGTACTTTTAGTATGTCGTCATATCGTCTCATCATCGATTCACCCAGCACTTACATCAGTGCAGTAAAAGTATGTTAAATAATATATTTTTCATGTAAGTGCATATAACATGCTTATATGTAGGAAATATCTAGTACATACTATACTCTAAATAAATATTTGGATTATAGACCAGAGACAAAGTTTTAAATATTAAAAATTCCAAAAATTTATCCTATTTAATGACAACAGTAAATTGTGCGGATAAAGTTTCGGATATAATCTAGTTTTATATACTGACTTTAGTTCGTTTCATCGTTACAGATGGGCGGATAATATCACTTAATGTTACAAAGTACTTATTATGCAAGAAAACAGTAGTCTTCTCATGAAAACGATAGCAATCATTGGCAGCAATAAGTAGGTCTGTTACGGGCACGTTTGTGAATGTGCGAAGCCTACGAGATAATATTGCACATTACATTATTTGCATATTGCACAGAGGTCATTTCTCCCATTCGAGACCCGGATTCCTCAGTTACACAACTGTATAAATTTTCCTAATATCTCACAGCAATATCCTACATAAGGCTAACGGCGTAAAAGTTAATAAGGAAGCAATAATTGTGAACAAAAATGGCTGTATTTAAGCATAGTAGCTCTTCCGATGTACATTATCCGTCGATTAGTATCTCATTTGCTGTGTATGAATTTGTTCATAAGATCATAATGTGGCGCAGTTCAAACCGTCTTATACATAGCTATTCAATTATGAACCAGTTTGTCAGGATATTATTTTCACAAAACAGACTTGAAATAACGTCCAACGTTATTTTATATTTTTATACAAAAATCGCGCAGTAAATCTTTTCTAAATGTGCTTTTATATGGATTTGTAGTAATATTTTTGTTAAGGCGAAAGTTTATTCATGTAATTTGTTAAACAGTAAGTAATTCGGAAATTTATTGAATCTCCTGCTGTTATCAAACTGCAGGAAAAAAAAAAAATTTTATCAAAATAAATTAACAAAACACATTCAGGATAGTATAGAAATGTAAACTACTGAATGTATGTATTTCAAAATAATAAAAATAACTTTCTAGAAATAGGCGATATTACGCAGTCGCTAGAGAAAACAATGATGTTACAAAAACACTAAAAATACAGCAAAATCCGTAGGAAAAGCTAGCCTGCGGACGTGATGCGCATTGGGCCGTTACGAAAGCCCGTGCTTTGTAAATAAAGCGCGTATTGAAATGTTCGAAATTTAAACATTTCACTGAATACTGGCAACTTAGAATAATGAATATCGATGAATTTCGTCATTGGATCGTGAATATCATGAAGATTGCCTTTCTGACGCCTGATGATTTTATAAATTTAAAAATCATTTAAACTGTTTATTGTTGTTAGTAGCTGTTAGAGTCAGTGGGAATTTTACAGATTTGCCAACAGAATTCTATTATTTATATTAAAGTATTGTATTATGAAATATATTTGAATAAATAATTAATAAAAGAAAATATAATTATAAATTGTTCTCTTTAAGTACTTTTGTCGTCAAGTAATTTAATATTTCAGAATCCTGTGCAAATAAAAATTGCACTATGAATACACATACAGAATACATTGAAACAAAAACGAATAAAAAATCAGTTAAGTGCGAGTCGGACTTATTAATTATTTATATTATTCTGGTTTTTAGTATTTGTTGTTGTACCGGCAATAGAAACACATCATCCGTAAAAATTTCGACTGTCTTAACTTTTACGGTTCATGAGATTCAGCCTGGTGACAGACAAACAGGGAAGTCTTTGTAATAGTGTTCCCGTATTACCTTTTGGGTACGGAACCCTAGAAATCAACCTTATGCGGCAATATTAATTTCATATTTTTAATTAATTTGCCATATTACTGTGGCAGTGTAGCCCCTCCCTTAGCGCCTATAACTACTGCACATATTATGCGCATACGCAGTATCGTTCCTTCCGCAACTTACGGAAGAATGTGACGGCTATTATCACCATGCGACGTGATATATCGATTAGCGTAATGACTATGATCCTTACACCACGACTATTTGATTAGTTTACGTAAATAACTATAATATTACAGTTTGTACTAAGTATTATATTTACATTTGTCACATTAATTGATACGTTATACAGTAAATTAAATTATCAAAATAATTACGAGAGATAATCTTCGAGAAGCAATCAAGACTAAAAGTTCCTAAATATATAATTAAATGAATACAGGGCAATAAGGACAGCGTTCGTGACAAGAAAGTGGCTAGGTCACAGGTGGAGAATGAAAGCTATCTAAAATGTTATAATCTCTCTCGGTGTGTACTAATATCATAAATTTTATACATATGGATGTGTTAGTGTGTTTGTTTATTTGTCCATCTTTCACTTCAAGACGAAGAAACGGGTTAGTGAGATATTTTACGTGGAAATAGAGAATAACTCCTATCGCCGAATTCCACGAGAACGAAGCTGCAGGCTAAAGCTAGTTTCAAATAAAGGTAAAATTACACGGACAAATAAAAACACAAACAAGTGAGGCATAAATATTATTCAAGATGTTTGTTACTTAAATCACACAAAACCTACTCTATAGATTTTGATATAACTAGGTGCAAGATGGTAACGTAGGGCACTAGCAAAGTTTTGAGATTTTGTAGCTTAATTTTGGGCGTCTTCATAATCATTTCCGTCAGGCAAAATATATAAAAAGTATTCCTTCGTACTTCTTCGGAGACTTCTTCACATGCTGTCACATATAATCTTCTTGGTGATCATTGGCATATCGCTAACGGTAGCCTATCTTTGGACGTAGATTGTATGTAAACATTGAGTAAAAAAGTACATAAAATATACCTTTCTTATAAGCCGACCATTGTTGGCATTCCTGTGACGTCACGTCACGGTTGTGAGCGGGTGGTCATCTAAAAAGGTAAAAACCCATACAGTTCTAAGGCTCTATTTAGACAGACAGGCTGCATTTCAACTGCAATCCAATCGCAAATTGCAGTTTGAATGCAGTTGATACGACTGCATTCAAACTGCAACCCAACTGCGCAGTCCGTTTGCAGTCGGCATGCAATATTATGAACTTCACACCGTTCAAACTGCATTCGAACTGCACCATACCCACTTGCTGTCCCGCGCATGGAAAAAAGTAGCAGAAAGAACTGCATCCCAACTGCGCAGTCCGATTGTAGTTCAATTACAGTCGTCATGCAGTCGTGAACTGCACACTGACTGCATTAAAACTGCAAATTTTCAGTTGGACTACAGTTGAAATGTCTGTCTAGAGCCAGACAAAGAGTGAGTGCACGCGTTTTTTGTTATCTACATAAAATAAATATGTCAACATTTGACGAAGCTTTACTGCTACTTTTATTTAATCACCGTGTTGGGAAGTTCGGATGCAGTTTGAATGCAGTCGATGTGCAGTTCACACGATTGCATGCCGACTGCAATTGAACTACAATCGAACTGCGCGGTTGGGTTGCAGTTCTATTGCAGTCGTGTTAACTGCATTCAAACTGCACTTGAGTTGCAATTTGCGGTTGGATTGCAGTTGAAATGCAGTCCGTCTGTCTAGAGCCTAATTGCAGCTGAACATAAAAAGAAATATTCGGGCTCGTTCCGTTTCGGGCCTTCTATAATCTACCTGTGTCCGCGGGTTTGCTGCCATGGGTATTTCTAGATGTACTCACAATTTTATTCAATTCTTTTTCTGAATTTCCATTAATAGCAGTCATTTATTTAGATAGTTAAGTAAGTTCTTTAATATAAACTTTCGAATTTTATTTCAGCTAACACAATCTGTGTAATTTTTCCCTATATATTTATTTATTCATCAATAGTAACAATTATATACAAGCAAAAGTTTTATAACTAGTTTGCAAAATTAAAAATAAGCTTTGCGAAGAAATGGTATTGAAGAAAATTAAAATATCGTAAAGAAAAAGCTCTGTATTATAGGGGTGATCATGTTATTTTTTCTTGTATTTGAAGACGCAGAAACGGTCGAAACCCTGCGAATTGAGGGTTAAATTCCTCTGTGGGTGAAATGGGTCAGCAGGTATGCGCGGGCACCGACTCCCGCCCCTTTCTTGGTGCGCGCGCCTTGCGCTCATTCGCTTTTTGCTCACCTTTCGACGCGCGCGCAGCCTCCACCACTCAATTGTTTAAGCACGAGCATTTCTCTCACGTGGGAACTAAACTTTTTCGTGCTTTACCAACTATTCATCTGCCTCAATCGAAGCGTGCGCACGTAATGCCAGTATACTACAAGTGCTTGTGTTATCAGTTATGCGGTCTGTGATATTATTCGGCATGTGAAAGTTGAGTGATGATCTATAGCGATTGGGATCTTCGTAATAGATAAGCGGAAACATGGCCGTCACGCCGGTAAGTTTAAGATAATTTATTGATTAACAATGAGCTTTTCGAAGCTTTGAGTTACTGACTACGCGATAAATGATGGGACTAATTTTAAACTAATAATTTCATTCATTTATATTATTAGCATCTAACATTTATATTATTGACGCTTTAGGCACATATGAGATACATATTCTATTATAGTATTAGTAGTTGGCAGCGTCTTTTAATTATTTTTGAAGTTGATGGAGTCTATTTTTTTATTATAATAATCTTATTTAATCCAACATGAAAACACAAACCTTATTTAATCCAACATGAAAACACAAACCTTACAAATATAGAAAGTGAGTCACTGTAATCTTTGAGATATCTCTATATTAGTCCCTATTTCCCTTGATCATCGCATCACGCGTGAACGGAGGGAACAATTTTGCTAATTAAGTAAAATAAGCAAATTTAAGAAAACATAACGAACATAGTTAAAAAAATTAAAAAAGTACCACGTCTGTCGAGTAAGATCGTTATGATATAATGGTTTTATTATCCCCAGATGTCATTATACGTGCTTTTATGTGTGAAACTTCTGAGGCTAAGAAATTTACGGTTTAAGATAAGTATTTATTTACCGTAAAAGAAAACAAACAAAATACATAAGCGGTTGTACCAACAACAAAAATCTTATTCTTACGAGCGAGTTATATTTCATAGAATAATATATTATTCCCAATGTTAATAAAGAAGTTATGTGATATCGATATCAATAAACGTTGGGAAAAAATCCAGTGATGTTCTTATCTTGATGTTTAATCTCAATACAGTTTTTATAGTGTCATGTTATATATCCCAATTTAAATCGGATAGATCTGTTGGTCTCAATTTGGATTTATCCATTTAGTTAAAAAGTGTTAGGACTTTCGTGCATTTGAATAATTTAATTTTTATTATACTGCATTAATTAAAATGCAATGTAGATTCATAAAGAGATGTTTATAGTAATTCCAGGTAGACTTGGCTTCTTATAAACTATATTTAATAAAATTTTATTACTAAGACGTTTGAAGTTGTTTAACAGTTAATTTTAAACTAAAATTATTGAAGTTATACGTACTTTCGACTAATGTTTGAAAATATATCAACAAATAATGTATCTTAATTTTCCCGCCATACCTTTTTAAGCGCCATACCATTTTTCAATAGTAAATTTGTGATTGCCTCATGTATTAAGAATTCGAAGAGACTTGGGATGAGGGAGTTTGTGAGAGTTCCAATTTAGTACGAGATGAAACATGTAATCATATCTATTACCGCGGAATTGTTCGAATAAAATGAATAAATCAAAGTTATGGCCGCATGGTCAATACGAAATGGTTTCACATTTGACTATAAAGTTTTATTTTCTAAATAAATATTTTGTTTTACCAACTTACCCCACGCATGTCTTTGAGTTAATTCAGATGTAAGTCACGTCTATATTCCATGCGGGGTAGATAGTATTACCAGTCGTTAGTCGTTGATCATGCTTAGCTGAATAGTGGGCTTATTGGTGGAATAGACATTCAAGTTGCTAGTGCATCGTCTTTATGAAGAATCTTATATTTTTAATCCTTTTCCTGGAATATACGAATTTTATTACAATAAGCGTAGGAACAGAAGCAACTGGAACATTCTACGCCTTTTTTTCGTTCCCTAACCATCATTAAGACAATATTTGATTAAATATGGCAATTAACAATTAAAAATCTTGTATTACGTAATTTATTTCTGACTAATTTTTGGTATTGCATTATTGGTGTTATAAAACAATACATTTTTAATTTTTATTCTATTAAGTTATTGATTAAGTGGAAAATCATAAGATTTTAGCCTTAAATTGTTTCAAATATTTAGATATTGTAAATTTTTTATTATATAACTATCGAAATACTGAAAATAATCGTGGACTGATTTACACGTAGATACAAACAGATATACATTCCTTTTAAGATACAATATTAAGGATACATAAAAATTCCATTTTTAAAGTTTTTGAAATTCCTTAACCTATAGTGAGACATCACTAACATAAAGTTAAAAGGTGCGTATCACTAACGAGGCACGTCCTACTGTAAACAGAAAGCTTTTTTCATTAAAGGTAAGTACTGATAACCTGAGCTTATCTGAAAGCTAACACGAGCTTTACGGCTGTCTGGTTAATGGACTTTTGGGTATCATCTTCAAAGTTAGTGTAAAAGTATTAAAATAGTTTCCATGATCAGTAGTTATAACAAAGAGTATATAGAAATTATTTAGGCGTATATAGAAATTAATTAGGTAAGAACAGTGTTTTATTAAAATTTATTGATATGGTGTTCTAAGTAGGTATATAAAAAGTTGTTGTTAACAAAAATGCAGTACTGTGATTTGACATAAAAATAAACTTATTACGTTGCCTCATTGGCCTTGAAGATTATAAATCTCTGAAATGAAAGAGCGAAGCCAGCTTACACTATCCCACAACCACCACAATTTTGTATAATACTCTTTAGAAAATATTATCTTAAGGTTTAAAATGCATATCTATATATGCTAATATTAATCTTACAAAGTAGACTGATAAAATTAAGAAAGATACTATACATACATTCAAGAACCTTAAAAAGATTGGCTTCTTGCTAGTTTTATTGTATTTAAATAAATCAGAACTATTTTAGAATAGAACCTAAAATTTCATAAATTTTAATGTAGCTCTAGCTCTGTCCCAAACTGAATCAGCTTAGTTATCGTTATCGTTATGTAAGATTATACATTTACAAAATCTGTCTTGTCAAAGTTTCCGAGAACCGTGAGATAGGATGACAGTCTTATTTTTGACACCAGGAGGCACGAGAGAAATTTGAGAAAGAACTTGTTTGTTTTTTAAATATCGAGACGCCTCGGCCATTGCTCAATGTTTAGAACTAGGACATTTACAATGACTCAAAAATTTACTTGATAAAGTACTTAAAGTCGTCACGTATACTTAAAATTTATTTTTGTGACTGATTTTATGCCAACGCGAGTTTTAATTCTGGTCTATGTTAGTTCCAGTTTATGACGTATATATTTTACATTCTACTATGGAGAATGAAATTGTTTTCGTAGGAATTTCACGCGAGCAAGTTTTATGACAACCTAGCGATCCGCCCCGGCTTCGCACGGGTTTAAAAACCATTCTTGTGAATCAACTTATCTATTAAAAAAACCGCATCAAAATCCGTTGCGTAGTTTTTAAAGATCTAAGCATACATAAGGACAGACAGTGGAAAGCGACTTTGCTTGATGATAATGACGTATATGTTTTTTCGCGCACTTTCTAAAAGTCAATCAAGGAAAATGGTTTAAAAGGGTTTTAAAAGGGGCGTTTGTCTCATAGACGACAGGCTAGCAATTTGTTATTATTTCTGAATGTACATTCTATCAATAAGCCCGATATTCTGGTTTCGAGATTTTATCCCGTAATTCTCACGGGAACAGAGGCAGCACGGGACAGTCGTAAGTTATAAAAAACAATATTTATTTAGGTACTTAATTAATAGATACTTAGTCAAATTTTTAACATACTTGTATAAACTTAATATAATAGTTCCAATATACTGGGTGACAATGAATAATATTCATTCATTTGTTGCGTCGGTTGACAAATTGATCAGGTGTTGAGGTCAGATGTTTAACTATATTAATCTTCTTTCTCAAAGAATGTAAACTTTGAATGAAAAATCAAATTAATAAGAGGTCTGCCTCTTTATCAGATTGGGAGATAAAATAAATAAATATATAGGGACAAACACACAAATTGAGTTAACCCCAAACTAAGTTCGAGACTTGTATTATGGGATACTAACTTAACGATACGATATTTTATGATACATATATAGATAAACATCCAAGACACAGGACAATCAGAAAAAGGTCATTTTCCATCATGACCTAACCGGGGATCGAACCCGGGACCTCCTGAGTATTGGACAAGTACGTTAACCGTTACATCACGGAGGTCGTCATAATAATATTGTATAATTTAAATAACAAATACGCAGAGCACCACACATTGACATAACACAGATTTCAAGATAATGATAAACATGAAATATGTACATTAATAACGTAATTAAACTGTTAGATAGCAAGGAAATGTTACGAGTATGGGTAAATTATTGAAATTTGACGTTCATTCTTTTGATCATTTATAATTTTAGTCTGTTGAATAATAATTAATATTGTATAATGATAAGATGCTAATGATTTAAGTATACATCATTTATGTATGTAAAATTCAAGCTTCTGGTATCATTGTTTTGATTATTACGGTGTTCTTTATAGGAGTGGTTGTTTTGAATTGCTAGTAGTTTGTAGCTTCAGTAAGATATTTGTATTAAATATTGACGTGAAAATGTGCCTTAGAAGGTCCAGTTAAAGATTTATTTATTATGACATACCAACAACATATACATATCAACAACATTTCAATAATACAAAAAAAATTACAAAATAAAATATTTAGTACAAAGCTACAGTCAACAGCACATCAATCAAAATTTACTGCAAGTTCTCCACTATAGCATAGAGACCCGTGCAGGCTAACTTGACATGTAGTTGACAGTACTATTTGATAGTATACGTGAAACAAAATCTTTACTTCCATCTCTAGAAAGGCTAAATTATGTAACCATTTAAGGTCAAATAGAATCTATCAATCAAAGTCAAAAGAATTTGAATAATTACTAGTTGTGTAAGAATAAAACTATTAACGTTATAGCGAATTTTATAATAACAGTTACGTGTAAATGCGTGTTGATAATTTTTTAACATACAACCGCATAGGCAGTCCATGGTATACTCAGTAAAGATAAATTGTAGACAAAGTCCAAGGAAGTTATATATTTAAAATCTTTTAATTTATTTTGAATAAAAAATGGTAACTATTTGAATTGTAAATCAATTTTTATATATGTAACATATACATACTTTTTAAATGAAACTGGCAAAATCTTCGACAAAATGTCGATTTTAGGATGCATAATTTGCAATTGGTGAAATCAACACTAAAAAACTACGTGAATAGGGATTCTATCCATATGTGATAAATATAATCGTGCTCGGGGTGAGCTCGATTGATCTTTTAATGTATTTTGTGAACCGCTTAGATATGTAATTCAAATTTATTTAACTGAGGGAGCATGTAACACCCCTTATCAGGAAAGATTTGGGACAAATCTAAAAAAAAATTGTGTTAATGAACCCTTCCTGTATGCCAGAAAGTTTAATTTTAAGCTATGCTACGTCGCTTCTTTTCCCACAAAAATTCTGTCAATATTTTAAACTAAAATAAACGAAGCCTGTAACGTTGCCGACTGTACATTGCGTGCAGTCGGCTCGCGTCCGCATATCCGATGTATTGTCCATTGAGTGTTCGCTTTGCGCTCGCGTAGTTGTGAGCGATTCGCTTTCGATTTCCTCGCTAATGAATGTTCACTACAAATTGGTCAGCATATTATTGTGTTGTTTCGATGACATTTGTGGGAGAGACAAATGCCAAAAATACGGGTTACAAATATTTTGCTAACTACTTTATTAGTATGTTATTAAAGGTTCCAAGTTCATCAATTTCTTACCACAAATTTTCCCAAAAAAATTGCAAAGTCATAATAGAAATTGAGTGGTCCTAATCAATCGGTTTCATCACAAACATCCAAATAAAAAAACTTCGTCACTTAGACAAATAGAGTGAAGAAACAATCTGGCAGTGCTCTTGAACTTCTCAGATCATTGTTCTTTGTCTGTATGGGAATTCGCGCGTCCGTGAAAGCGCGTTTCCCACCCATCGTAGTAACCAGTCTTCTATCAAGGAGACCCCACAACGTTTACTTCCATGTCTAAAGCAACTAAGTAACTCTTCCATTTCAATATTTCTGGTTAATTTGTCGAAAAAAAGCTAAAAATATTAATTATGTAATTTTAAGCTGTGAAAACAACATTACCTATAGAAATGGGACAAGTGGACGCGGTGTTTTCATTAAATCGATGACAGTAAGTAGAAAAATAATGGCTCGCTTGGTTACTACACAGTTGATGAGATACGTGGTCTATCTGATATCTGCCTGTGATAGTAACATAAAGTAGGAGGTTTATTTCAAAAATCTTATTCACACATACAATGTTATCTCATATAATTTTAGTCTATGCTTAACGTGTGGATAATATGTATGTGTTTATTGCTGTTTTAATTTCTAAATACACTTTTGCTTTGTTGAGTTTTGTCGTCGAATGATAAGATAATAATATAATTCGTGCATATGTAATAGTTTAAACACATAATAAGCTCAAGTTTAACGTATACACCTATGAAATTAATTTCTTTTTTAAGTTCCATTATCGACACTAAAACAGTTTAAGATGTAAAGATTTCAAGATTTCTTTAAGCAAATTTTTGCTAAGGGTGCAAAAAAATTTAGGGATATTCTTTAGACGACTGTAACAGTTAGACAAGAATTGTTGTGACTTTTAATTACAAAGTCTATTAATTATACATTTTGGGGCAATTCTCTCCAACACTCCTACCAACCATGAATGTTTAAGGGCGGTTTTAGAAGCCATTAATAAACACAGCAAAAAATAAACAGATATCAAAAGGTTCTCAGACAGCAACGAATAATGAATCATTTCATTATTTTAATATCATTAGGAAATTGTACAAGCTTTTTGTTGACTCATTCGTGGAAGTGAATATTGCTGTGTATTTTAGTTTTATATCTCTGGGGCATTATGTTTATATAATAATATGTGGTACATTAAAGTGGACCTTTCAACCTAGGCTGAACGATAATGCTCACTAAATGTACCATGCACGATTCTGTAATGTTGTTAAAATCCATTAGTGTTGCCAGTATAAATGAATGTTTATAGTGTAAATAGAGAAAACTATGTTTTATTGTTAATGCAATTTATTTTAAAGACATAATTCGATATTAGAATTATGAAGATCAGTTATAATATTTACTTCGAGTTGTGTTAAAATTAAAGAAGTCTAAATAAATAAAAAAATATATTAGAATGATCGTTAGATATTCATGGTAGTAAGAATCCTTGGTGGCGGTTATTTTTATATTTTATTCGGAATATGCGTAGTATGGACGAACATCGATAGATATATTCTTTGAAAGATTTACTATAAATAATTAATTGCAATATTTTTTCTCATATTTCAAAACCTAAATCCAGCAACTATTTAAAATCGCCAAACATTAACTAGCGACTGCCCAGCTGTTAACGATTCCTCCTACACCTTCTTCAGATAATTAATTCTCACTGTAATATTATTTTTAAAATCAGACCCTTGAACGAAGCCGTAAAACCTTAATTAACATCTTCAATTCAACTAAACAAATCATCCCGTTTAACAATATTATAAAAAATGTTTGTTAAAAATGTATAAATAGATTTGTTGTTTTCATTTTATATTCAAAGACACGCAAACGTAATTTTATTATAGAACTGACGTGAGTTACCTCGTTTAATACATCAATAAACGATGACATGACGCTTACGTCATGCCGGATTAGATTTTTCGGAGACATTGATTAGAGATTTTACGGTCACAGCATACATGCAAGAACACTCTCAGTTTCTTTTAAATAAATTGAGCCAATGATTATAACATGGTTGAGATAGATTAGTTAATAATTCTTTTGATGATGTATTCAGGAAAAAAACAATCTGATATGAAAATGTTGTAGTATACATTTACTCATAGTAGAAATGGGAATAAAATTAGTTTTAAGCAAAAATTATAAATATATTCCTTTTATATTACTATATTAATAAAAAATGTAACAAATTTTATATTTACCCATTAAAATTTTGGTCAAGCATCTATTTGCTTAACTTATGTACTAATGATTTAAAGGCTACTTTTTATCCTCTAATACCAACGGGAACTGCAGCAGTGCGGCATACATAGACTAGTCAATGGTTATCTGGTCCATGCAGTGCGGGTAAAACCGCGGGGCACTCGCTGTAGTTTAATGTAAATAATATCAACTATTCGAGCCCATAAAAGTACATAAATAAAATACAGAATAACGTCTTATCTTTAGGGTCGAGATTTGTCATAATAATCGTAATTTGCATAGGTATGTTTATGTTAAATGATAAAAATATTTTATATTAAAAACAGTCTGTTCAACTTATTAAGGGCGAAATTATTTTTGCGAGCCTCAAATCTGCGTTATTTATCGTACGTCGATGTTTAAAAGTAAATTCTTAGTTAAATCTAATCAAATATTCGTGCCCCTAGTCTATCAATACAATATACATATGTAAGTCCCTGGTGAAAGCAATCAAAGCAAGAGTTTTCTTATTTATTTCCAATAAATAAGTAATCACAATCAGATACTATTGAGTAACCAATAATTTGTGTGGCTCATCATACTGATGAATATTTTTTACTGGCCATTTGGACATTGTGAGGTAATGTAGGTAGGAAATAAATTACACAGAAAACTCACACGATTTCCGTTTCATTACGAATAATTACATTGATGTTAAATGTATTTGAAGTCATATGTATTTAAAGAAAGCACTTTCTAGGTTTCTACCATTATTGGTTATCAGGTATGTTATCCTGATGATGATTTATTTATTTTCTAAGAATAAGTCTAAAATCATTCTTAAGTTTAAATACTATCAGATAAAGGTATAACAATAAAATTAGTTAGTATCACGTCTTTATTTCTTACAGATTAGACAGAGTTAACGGTATGAGACACAAAGGTTACAACGAAGGATTATAAGCCATTTCCCTTAATTATCTTTTAAAATCTGTAAGGGAAGAGTAGCAGATAGCACATTGCATTGCTGTCATTCGTTCTCAGACTAGCATTGAAGAACCCTTACACTACATACTTATAAGATATAATCAAATTAAATACAAATATATTTCAGGTTTAAAAAAATAAGGAAGTAAATAAAATAGAGACTAGATTTATACACAGTTACCTATCGACTATGACGTAAAGCAAGATGTATAAATATTCATGTTACCAGCGTAACGAAGTTGTAACGACTGAATAAACAGTGTAATTTCCTTGAATTTAAAATAGAAAGTGTTACCGCCCTTACGAATAAGAGTAGCACTATGAACCACCTGAGTAAACTCAGATAGATAAACAAAAAACAAGCACGTTCAGTATGTTGAATGAGTTTCTAAAATTCAAAAGGATACTAAACAATATAAGTAATTTTAATCAGCTTTTACAGAAGAAAAAATACTAGGCGATCCAAGCGAGCTACTCGTATCAACACAAAACGATTTTATGATACACTTTACATAAAATCTATAATATTTTTTAAGTATAGGCTTTAAAATAGTTATTTAAATGGATGTCAAGATATGTCAAGCTAAGTAGACTTTAGGAGTAATTTGGTTAAAGAATCCTGCGAGTCCATAAGCTAGCAGTGCTTCTGGCTGGTATCATATAGATTAAGATTTGGAAATGTATGTACCTAACACACCCAGAATCGTCATTCCTAAAAAAATTGAGGAGAATCATTTTCTTCCTATATATTTTTTATCCTAAATGGCGAAATTAGCATTTTGACCGCCAGATTTGCGGTCACAATAGAAAAACAATCGAATGTTTCAATTTTGATACACATGACACTGAAAGTATCAATGAATGCAACAGATACAGTATTACATTTTTATTCCTTACAGGGTACAGGGTAGACAGAGCCAAGGGACTGACTGCGAGACTACAACGAAATCACGATTGACTTACTACTGAGTTACAGCTATTTTGTATACATTTTGCCGTTGTCTCTTTTCCCACCACAACTACTCTATGAATTTGACCAGTATGGAGTTAGCTAATATACGACCTTAGATTATTTGGCTATTGTTCAAAGATGAAAGATTAATAGATGTGACAACACATGAGATTATCATAACAGCTGTTTTGTCACGACAATACTTTCGCTGTTCTTTCCCACCCTTTACGGTTCTATTAAGTCTAGAGACGACTCATCAATGTCGTACTTGTTTTGTTGATAAAGGACAATATCCATTGTATAAGAGACCATTTGATTTACTAATATCTACTTAATTAGGGCCATCAGGCTCATTATGAGTAAATAAAACATTGTTTTGATGATATAATTCATTAAGTGATCACCTCGATTTGCTTGCTTATTATTGGTGTAGCAAGTTAAAATTTTGGAATTTTGTGGTTAAAATAGTAAAAGCTTACGGTAAAAAAAAAATATTATATTGAGGTATTTGACGTACTTACAAACCTCTCTTGTTATCTTTTGTAACTAGATTATAGCTTTGATAAATAAAACCTATAAGGTTTTACCTTAATTATTGATAACAGAATATTACAATTTTGCATGAACATCATACAAACAAAGTTATTTTATTACAAACTATTATAGTTGTGCCCACGTTTTCGCTCAGCTATATCGAACATGTTTGTAGAAGCTAACTTTTTCTACTATCAGATGTAAGCCTATTTATTACTGTAAGCCTATTTATTACTATTGTTAATACTAATTATTATTTATAATGAATATATAATTAGATATGAGTGTTGAATGTTATCCAAAGCGATTCATTTAGAGCTTGCTTCAGACTTAAAGACTGAAACTTTTATTGCATGTTTAAATAGGTGTATTGCCCGAAGAGGATTGC
>JADGIL010003844.1:0-15049 GCA_020352625.1 Cactoblastis cactorum
AAATCTAGTAAAATGTAGTAATTATACTTCAATCGTTATTACTAGATAGCGCTGCTGTTAATAAGAGGCACCGAATTCAAGCGGTGATAAAATATAGAGTTTGTATATAACAATTACTTACGCACTATTTGAAAATAACGCTAATAATTATTATTTTATTCTTTATAGTTCTTGTGTACAATACGCACATTTGAAGTCGGTTTTTTTAAACGTAGTTTTATTTATATATGTATATAGATGTATGATAAGCAATTATATTAGAGATATAACAAAATTATTCTTTTAATAACCACTTTTCATTAGGTATGTGTACATTTTACAAACCAAAAATTTCGAAAAGTACAAATTGCGTAATTAACTTCTACATAAAGGTAGAAAAAAAATCTCACTAAATCAATAGTAGAACTTTCTAGTCGAGCTAGTGCGAATTAATCCTTATTAAATACCAGTTTATATCAGATTAAGACATTGCAAAAATCATGTTTGTTTGATAGTATTATGTAGTTATATAATAATACAAGTACATAATACAAGTCTCGAACTTAGTTTGGGGATAATTCAATTTGTGTGATTTGTCCCAATATATTTATTTATTTGTTTAGTTTTAATTTAATAAATAAGAAAGTGTGTTTGTTCATCTTTCAAGTTAAAACTGATTATTGTGATTTTTTATGAGGAGATAGTTGAAGGGCTGGAAAATGATATAGGCTATTTTTATCTTTTTATATTTACCAACCCGAGTGAGCGAAGCCGCGGGCAAAAGCTAGCTCTATATTTATTTATTCATGTACGTTAAAAAGGAACAATAGTAACTTAATAAATAGGTGATGCTTATTTCTTAAGAAGTTTCTTTAAAAAAAAAACATTTACATAGTTCAAAAATACATAAGAGGAGGGAACAGACTTTTTACTTATTAAGAAGAATATGTGTCAACACAAGGTGATAGCCTCAATGCGGATGCGGGAATGACCTCATGTTGCGTTGACCGTAGCTCGGCAATTACGGGAGACAATATTCTTATCTTGCTGACGAGGAATTGCCGAGCTACGGTCGACGCAACGCAACTTCAAGAGGTCGTTCACGTGAGACTCACGTAGTGTAGCCACAAATATATCACAAAATATTAGCATAATCCAAAAACTATTTTAGGAACCTCCAAATCATTATATTAATGTCTTTACCTATCCTATGATACTCTGCAAGACTCATCATTTGATTAGAACATGATATACCGCCTATTTTTTTTATAGAAAATGATACGGAACTCTTTATGTCCGTCTAACTCACACTTGGCCGATTTGCCGTGCCGCCAACTAAGTTATGCCGTGGTCCTACCTAAGCCCCGTGCATTAGACACTGCTTCTACCGCACTTAAATAAAGTGGCAAAATATCACAACACAAACCCTGTATGGGCTGTATTTCTTTTTCTCTTTTAGTATTTGTTGTTATAGCGGCAACAAAAATAGATCATTTGTGAAAATTTCACTGTCTAGCTATCACGGTTCAGATACAGTTTGGTGACAGTGGGACGGACAGCGAAGTCTCAGTAATAGGGTCCCGTTTTACCTTTTGGATACGGTACGGAATCCTAAATATGTAAGTAAACGTTATACTATTATATGCTCGATTATAATCGGTCTGTAGATTTGGAGTAAGTAAATTAGACGCAGATGTAAAATCGTATCGTCAAACCTATCAGTGTTATATGGACACCAGCACATCAATTTATCTTAATGTATTGCAAACTACTGTATTAATAACTAGCGATCAACCCCGACTTCGTACGGGTATAAAAACCTTCCTTGTGAATCACTCTATCTATTACAAAATACCGCATCAAAATCCGTTGCGTAGTTTTAAAGATCTAAGCATAGACAGCGGAAAGCGACTTATACTATAAGTGATTCACCCACTGTTGCCAATATATTAGACCAATGTAGGGTAACTTGACATGCAGTACTGTGTTTGCTTGCAAATAAATAATTTCAATTCAGATTTATATTTGCTTTCAACTATATTGGTCCTATAAAAACCCTAACCGCAAATTGCAGTTCACCCAACTGCAATCGGACTGCGCGGTTGGGTTGGAGTTCTATTGCAGTCGTGTCAACTGCATTGAAACTGCAATTTGCGATGTATTGCAGTTGAAATGTCGGTCTAGAGCCTTATATACACCTATTTTAAGGGTTAGGTAAGGTAAGGGTTGTAGGTTAGTGAGACAGTTTCAATATACAAATTATTTATTACTACCTAACGAAACAACAGAAATTGGTAATTGATTAAGAGCAAAAACTAATATGAAGGCAGTGAAATAAAGGATTTTAGACTTAGCTGGCTCTATGTTGAAATCTGGGCATGTTCAGAATTATTAACTACTGGTAAAGTTTTATTGTCACAGGCACTAGAATTTTTATTTGATTCAGATTTAACATCAGCACTATCAGTAACTTCTGGAACACTATCGGCGACTTCACTGCTATCTATCTGCGTATTATTTGAATTACCATCCATCACTTCTTCTACACATTCATCAGCAACATCGTTAGAAATTACATTATTGCTCCCCTCAGTTAATGAAAATTTGTCATCTTCATTATTACAAGATTCAGTAACAGACCTCACAGACGGACAGTCAACTGTTGGTACCTTAACAACCATGACTTGATCAGATGCGTTGGCCTCGTTTGATGAAGAACCTTTAGAAGGATCTTTCAGTTTAATAGTTTGAAATTTCAAAGGTGTTTTAGTATGTGCTACTCCATCTTTACCTCTATTTATAGGCTTTATTACCAATATTTTAGTTTTCATTCCAGCTTTTGTAAAGTCTGAAATGTTCTTATTTATGAGAGGCTTTATGGCTTCTAAACTCTGGCGACGAAATGTGATAGGGAGAACTGCAGGTATTCCTCCTTTATTAGATTTTACATTCTCACTCGACGCCATTGAGGTTACTGATTTTGCATCACTCAATTGGTCACTGTTAGCATTATTAGACGTTTTACTTTCTTCTTTATCCGTGGATATAACATTTTCTCCTTTTGAAGGGGTCTTAACATTTTTTTGTTCTTTATGTGGACTAGCAGTTTCCTTAGAGTCCTCAGTTAAATCTTTTCTAGGTGAAACTTTGTCACCTCTCGTTAATTTCGGCAAGGGTTTGGCAAATATATTTGAAATTCGGACATCATTTGAGATTTTGGGCAGCATAAAACTTAACATTTTCGTATGCGCTGCAGATTTGTCTGCTGCTTTTTTTGACAAAGTGGCTAAAGCACCACAGCAATCTCTGTTGAGAATATCATAATTACTAAAATCAGATTGACTAGCCTTCTTCTTAATTGGACCTATTTTAGTATTACTAACAGTTTGTGAATCTCTATAACCTTGTGCTTCCATTTTTAGCAAATTTGATAAATCATATTCAAAGTCCTCATTTTTGGGTTTAGTTTTTTTACGAATTGGTCTACGCGATGCTACTGAAGAAATAATGCCGGTAGTTTTTTTAGTGATTTTGTCCTCGAGATCATCCAGATCGGAAGAGTTCTCTTCAAAAGGTTTTGTATTTGATGAGGAATCATTATCTAAAAGCATACTAGTATTTATATCTCTGTCCGGATTGCTAGTAACCTTGAAAGCTTCATCATCATCTGAAAAATTAGAAAATTCATTATTGCATTGGAAAAAATATACAACAGAATAATATTAATAAAAAAAGATACACACCATTCAAAAACTCTTTTCTTTTTTTAGTGTGGGTTTTGCTGTGATTCATTTTGCGTTTTCTAGAACCAGATTCTACTCGAGTACTGCTGGACGAACTATCATCCGACAAGCGACTCGAGTCACTGGAACATCTACTTGGTCTTCGAGAATCGGGGCTCACTTCGTTATCGTCATTTCCTTCTAATGATTCTGACAACGCAACCGCTTCCGTTCCATCAACTGCTTTTACAGTGCTAAAGTAAAAGTCCGAGTCACCTTTTAATTTATGCACAACCTTTACGTGATCAGGCAATTTTTCGAAATCGTAATGTTTGAAATTGCATAATTTACATGCATATCGCATCCATTTGAAATGGTCAGCCATATGTTCATACAGTTCTTGAGTGTTTTTATGTTGTGTCTCACATTTTTTGCACATTAGTATGGACATATCAACATTAGGTTGAATTTTTTGTCTAAATGCAGACAAATTACTTTTTTCAGCTTGATGAGAAAAGGGTAGCTTGGATACAAATTTCGGTACTGTTTCCAATTTTTCCAATTTATTTTCTTCTTCCTTTTTGTCGGGAGATATTGATGGTTCTTTAGAAGATGGTTCTTTATTTAAAATGTCCATGGTGGCTTCTTCTAGCTCTTCAGTTTTGTTTTCTGAAGTATTTTCTTCATTTATAGTTTTTGTAGGTGTGACGGCAACACGTTTATTTTCTGGCATTAAGAAAAAAAATATTGTTAATATTGTGTACAAAAAATAATCGAAATAATCGACAGACTACAACAAAGCAATAAAGAAGATCTATAAAATAAAACATGCAGATTTTTAAATATATGTAAAATCTGTCGTAGTTGCAGCAGTTAGACACACAGGTTTGGGGCCAGACGAAACTGGAGCCGAGTATAGCGAAAATGTCGATAGAATGTTTAGAAATTTCTAGATTTTTTTTAAAATTATATGCAACAGAGAGTTACAATATTTTACACGCAATCTTAGAGCCAAGTTCACCGACTTTCTAAACGACTAATTAATACTTAAATAGCTGATTTAATATTTTTCGTATTCACCACACGTTAACCAACGATTATGATCGCTTGTACAAGATTAGATCGTCCGTTTAGTAATCACCAGAGATCATCAATTCGGTGAACTCGGGCCTAAGAACTTTATATCAAACGGTAGACATTTTAACACGTAATAAATGCTAACCAGAATCGAGATTCTTCACGAGGTTGGGCAAGACTGGCGGCGGGCCCTTGTTGTAGTCCTTGCGGATCTGAATCTCGATCTTCTTGGCGTCGGGCGCGCGGCGCGCGAGCGCGCGGCTGCGCGGCTGGCACGTGTGCGTGTGCGACGCCAGCGCTGCGCGCCGCTCGAACGTGCGTCCGCACCCGAAGCAGCGCGGCGTGTCGCCGTCGCCCTCCACGTTGTCCATCCATGCCTAAAACATACGACCGACGTCGATTCAGACTAAAGTACGAAGCGAAGTAGAAATTAAAATATACCCAGAAAGTATATATAAAATAATTATTAAAAACTATTGGAATTATTAAAAACTATGTTTAAAAGAGAACTTTCTGTTTCACTATACATTTTTAAAGTATGACAATGTGATGAAAATAATTTTTACCTGATTCTCCTGATCGAGACGTTCTTCTTCAGTAATTTTCTGGACAGCAGCTGGTTTCATATTTTTACGTTTTTCGTAAAATGCTGGAGGATTGTTCATTTTAAAAGCTTTTGCCTGGATAGATTCTCTTAGCTTTCTAATCTGTGCGGCAGTTTTTCTGTAATAAAATAATATTTTTTATGGACAAAATTAAATGTAAAAATCGGGCAAGTGCGAGTCGGATTCGCGCACGAAGGGTTCCGTACCGTTCTTTATGAAAAACGACAAAAAATCTCGTTTGTTGTATTGAAGCCCCCTTAAATATTTATTTTATTAATAATATTTAAAGTTTATACATATATCAATATATATTCCATGATATTCCAATATTTCAAGCGTCTACTTATTAGGTACCATTATCAATATAGAGCAAAATTAAGCAAAAGAATCATATTTGTTGTATGGGAGCCCCCTTAATCTTTTTATTTTATTTTCATTTAATTATTTATTTTTAATATTACTATATAAATACATATTTTAAAAAAAATCAAGAGTATCTGTTATCGTTAACAATATAGAATAAAAAATCATGTTTGTTGTATGGGAGCTCCCTTAAATATTTATATAAATATTATTTTTAGTATTTGTCGTTGTAACGGCAACAGAAATACATCATCTGTGAAAATTTCAACTCTCTATCACAGTTCATGAGATGTAGCCTGGTGACAGACAGACAGCGAGCCTTAGTAATAGGTTTCCCATTTAACCCTTTGGGCACGGAACCCTAAAAATCACATATGGATGATGTTTGTATGTGATCTGAAATTTTGCACTTACCTACAATTCTGTCTAATCAAACTGAAAACAATGTCTCAAAATTTACTTCGTGACAAACCATGGATTAAGTAATACTAAGTTTACTTAAGCTTTGAATTGTGGTAGAGTATTAAATAATAACAAACCTATGAACTTTGAATAGATGACGGTAAACACTCCATGAAGTAGAGAATATTTCAAGGCAGTCTGGGCAGGGGTACACAAGCCGACTCTCCAGATGTTTGTATTTCATGTGGAATTTCAGAGTTTTTTGAGTGGAAAACTGTAGATCACCTGGAAAATTATGATAAAATCTCAGTAAACAATTAAATCAGATCTCCTTTACAAGGTATGGAGTCTAATAGAGCAAAATATAATGAAAACATTATCATGATTTAAGAAGCTAAACTCCAAACATACTAATATAAAAAAAAGAGAAATCTCTATTTGACTTTAATGAATAATAATTAAAAATACATATTCTTTGTATACAGCATATACATAAATTATTATATAAAGATTTTTTAAACTACATATCCTTGTCTGAACATCACTTAATGACATTGATGAATACACTTACAAATTTTGCACTTCAAACTTCCAGCATCCTCATTTTCCTCATCATCACTTATTTGAATAACATTTTCCACATCTGATGGAACTGAACTTTGTGTTTTGAACTTTCCATCACTCATGAGAACTGCTTTATCCCTTGATAAAATATTATCTAATTCAGTGACCTGCAAAAATTTAAATTATGTAACAATGCACAGAAGAAGCATATTTTTGATGCATTACCATCACAGGTTTTAGAAATATTTATTTGACAAAATGATCAAAAATGTACAATATTAAGTAAACATATATTGAAATAAGTTGGTTATCATAATTTTTTAGATATTGGTTAAATATAAAAAATTATAAGATAAATTGAGCTTTCCTACCAAAATATTTTTTCATCTCAGCAGTTGCCCTTGTTGAAATACTGGTTACTAGTACTGATACCTAGATATTTTAGTAAGGCAGGTAAATATGTTTGAAAAAAATTAAGCTTACCTGAGCTCTCATTTTATCTGCTTGCTTCTGTGCAGGGAACTGAACACTTTGAAAAACAGCAACAGAGCTGTTTGGAATCTTTTGTAAAACTACATGCTGATCATCAGTGTTTGTTTCACCTTTATACTGAGCTATTTTTTCTATAACAGCAGTTAAATCCTTTGTCAATGGTATCCGTTCATCAGTTTCATCAGTGTCCATAAATTCTGCAACATTTTTCTCTTTAATTGATTCTTGATAACCTTCTTCTAAACGTTTGATTTTTAGTATTTCCTTGGTCTGAAATAATTTGCCATGATATAAGTCATAGAACTCATTTTATATTTTATTCTTATTAAATGCTATACAATTACTTACAGTTGAGTTAGATTTAACAAAATGGCCATGAGAAGATGCATTAAATGTTTCTTTACAATACACTCTCTTGTGGGAAATGAAATTGGCCAAGCTTCTAAATATATTCCGGCATACTTTACACTCATATAATACATCACACTCATTTGAAAGCAAACTCTTAAGCTAAAAATAAAAAAAATTGTAATCTTTTCATATAAGTACAGAAGTTTCATTTATATTTTAAAATTTGTTTAGAAACAACTTATGAATAATAATTTTTATTACATAATTTACATGTGGGTAATTAACATTGTCACATATGCCTATTTCAATAAAAATTAAGTAATGATTAGTTTGTGTTAATTATGTACCTCAAAAAAAGGAAAAATTAACTTACTTCCTCAGTTGCCCAGTCAAATATTTTTCTTGCTTGAGCAAACCCAGTAACACTAGTAAGTATTGGTTTTCTAAGTAAAGAAAAATCAAGTTCTTCATTATCTTCACTTGAATGATGTAGGGGTTTATTAGATTTAATCTTATCATCTTTGCCTTTCTGCTTGGTGTTTATTTTATTTCCAGCCATATTGATATCTACAATAAAATAACACAATAATAAGTTTGTTTTTAAATCTATTATAAAATAATCTGTATTTTTTTAAGGTTGCATTAAATTAATGCTTCTGTTCTGACTAAAGCTGATCATATAAAACGAAATGACAATTGCACATAGTACATGTGTACCATGTTTCATAACTTTAAGATTATCTCACTTTTCTTTCATAAGCTTAGGAAAATCAATAGATTTAAAGAAATTGTGTTTAAAATAGCACTCGATAACTTATTTTGAATCAAGCATGGACCTAGCACGAGTAATACCTACCAAACTGACCACAGTCTCTCCCTCAAATTTTATCTAAAATCTCATATCTATTTTCACTTAAACATTAAATAAATACATTTTAATATTTAAAGAAATCGATGCAAATACAATATTAAGTCTACTCACATGGTAATAGTCACAATCGCTAACTTGAAAATCTCGATTTCCTGATAAAACCACATCCATCACGCCTCCATTTTCAACAAATGAATATCAGATATAGAACGTAATAGTGTAGTCGTCGATTTTCACAATAGCTAGCAACTATGTTATTTCGTAGGAAAAAATCTTCTTCTCATTACTTGTAAAATATACATTTTAATATAAATTATTAAAATAATAATAATTTTTATGAATAATTATAATTTATTAAAATATTTTTATTAATTTTAGTTTTAATTATTATCTAATCAACGTGATTTGAAAAGAGTAGGTGGTATAAAAATCAACTACCGAATTTATTGGAGAATTAATAGATAAAATAGGTACAGTAGCGACATCATTCATAGTAGTTTGAAAAATATACCAATCAATTATTTGAAAGAAACCATAGAGTTTAAATAGAGACGTCAAACGGTTTCTGACATTGGCAGTGACATTTTAATAATTTAACGAATGACAATTAATCGATACAAAAACTAGGAAGTTTCCTTACTTTTTTAGAAGTTGTAAATTTTTTTCTGCTTTATAAAAGGTAATTAAAACTATTTATTGGTCTAACTGAGATTACAATACTATAAAGCTGTTGTTCCGTTAGTATTGAAAGGTTATTATATCATATTAAAATTACATCCAGAAACCTCTGACATTTGGATCACCGGCCTCTACATATATTTTATAATGTTTTAAAATATTTTATATTGTTGCCTTACAAATAGGAAAACAAATAGGTATTCATAAAGATAATTGTGTACAATGTGCATACTATGTTCTTTTTATTTTTTGAATGTGTTAAAAACCTATTCATTTTCAGATTGCTATGGCTTCCGGCGAGCTGCAAAATTCAGATTATCAGCATAGAAGATGGCATCATATCAAAAAATTATTGGAAAGATCTGGTCCATTTTGTCATCCCGACTTTGAACCGTCACCTGAAATATTAGATTTTTTAATGAATTCATGTAAAATTTTGGTGATTGGAGCTGGTGGTCTGGGTTGTGAGCTGCTGAAAGATTTAGCTTTAATGGGTTTTAAAAAGATACATGTTGTCGACATGGATACAATAGAGCTATCTAATTTGAACAGACAGTTTTTATTTAGGAAGAGTGATATTGGACTCTCAAAAGCTAAGTGTGCTGTGGAATTTGTCAACAAAAGGTTTGTTTTGATAGAATAAAATGTATTGATTATATTTTAGGAGACTGAGTGTTTTAAGGTAGTTAATTATTGTTGGTATTTTAAACGATATAATGAAATTTTGTCTTTCTACATGTATTTTGCCTAACTTATTATGTAGTTATTTAACATAGTTGCATATTTATAAGTTATTAAATTTATTTTCTATTTACATAAACCAGAGAGAATATTAACTTATTGGAACTGAGAGGTTACCTTTAGAGCAATATAAATATGTCTAGCACATCCTTTTTTTAGTAAGGTAAGCCAAATGAAAACATTAAATTCTTCAGGATACCTGGATGTGAAGCAGTAGCCCATCACTGTGCTATCCAGGACTTGGATGAGGGTTTTTACCGCCAGTTCCATGTAGTTGTGTGCGGGCTGGATTCTATTGTTGCCAGGAGATGGCTGAATGGCATGCTTATGTCACTGTTGCAGTACAATGATGATAGTAAGTTAATATTTGTCTGTCTGTTTAATAGTTGTAACTGTTAACTGGGCACCTACTTTAAGCACCTATTTGAAGTGATATTTGAATAATATCTAGTTTAATTTTTACTTGCTTGCTTTCATCAGTAAATATTGTATAGTTCCCATTTTGATATGGGGTAAACAGAGGGGAAAAGCTAGTTTATATTAAGTCTATCAGATTTTTAAAATGCAAGGTGAACATCTAATGCATGTCTAGTAATTACTTCATAGTCTAATATATTACTTCATATATTAATAGAAGATGGTTTGTGACATAGTGTATGTAATGGTGTTTGCAGGATCTTTAGACCAGAGCAGTGTAATACCACTAGTGGATGGAGGCACTGAAGGGTTCAAAGGCAATGCCAGAGTGATCCTGCCAGGGATGAGTGCTTGTATTGAATGTACACTTGACTTATATCCTCCTCAAAAGACATTCCCTTTGTGTACTATTGCTAATACTCCAAGGTATGATGTAAGAATTTTATACTTTTGTTTCCTTTGTCAGATTGGCTTTTAATAGAGTATCACTATTATATAACTCATTTTATTTTCTCGTTTTTTTTTGTCAGAGTGGGTAATTTTACATTGATTATCTATTGAGATATTTATGTCTTCTTGTTAAAATTCACCTTGATATTTGTTGCAAGTGCTATTTTATAATGAAAGTCAAAAATGATATTTAAAGTTTTCTACCAGTTTGAGTAACATAATGCAATATAATAATGCCAATAAATAATTTATCACAATGTTTTGTCCTCTTCCAGGTTACCAGAACATTGCATAGAATATGTGAAAGTGATTCAGTGGTCCAAAGAGAACCCATGGGGGGAAACAACCACACTAGATGGTGATGATCCACAACATGTAGCATGGGTGTTGGAAAAAGCTCAAGAGCGGGCACTGAAACACGGCATCCCAAACGTTACATACAGACTTACACAGGGTGTCTTGAAAAATATTATCCCTGCTGTGGCCAGCACCAATGCTGCTATTGCTGCATGTTGTGCTACTGAGGTTGGTTGATAAGTCCTGATTTAGTCTACATATTATTTTGCATATCATACATTTTATATGATTTAGTTTTAGAAGTATTTATGTATAAATTATTCAGTAAAATCAATTATTTTGAGTTATTTTAAGGTTTATCAAGAAGAGATAGATAGATTTTTAAGATATTACAAATAATTTTATGAACAATTATGGAAGGTCCAGTGCCATATCCCAATATAGATACAGTATCACGTGTTTATCACTAACAGAGAAGTCAAGGCCAAGAGAGAGGGACTCCAAAGTCATACTTAGTTGAATGGTGGGGTTATTGATGGAATACATACAAACAGGTTGCTAGCCCATTGCCATGAAGTAGCAATCTCTGCAATAAGTCTTTTTCCATAATTGACTTTTATAATCTCTACAAAATCAGAAGCAGCTGGCAATTTTTTTTTCTCTTTCAGATACCCAAATGATTTACACAAAAGTACAAGTATGTGAAATTATATATTTGATTATTTTACTAGGTTTTCAAACTGGCTTCCTCATGCTGCGCAAACATGAATAACTACATGGTAATGAACATGGCTGATGGTGTCTATACTTACACATTTGCTGCAGAGAAACGACCTGACTGTGTGGCATGCAGCAACACTACCAGGGTCATGAAAATACAATCTGATGCAACTCTGCAAATGATTTATGATAAGCTTTGTGAAGATCAAGGATATTTGATGAAAAGTCCAGGTGAAGTTTACATTAGTTGTATCCTACTTCCTTGTATCAGAAAAAATATCTCGGAGAAACAGTAATTTTTTTGGATATAAAAAGTACATATATCACATTTAGATCATAATTTTTATGCCAATTCAAGATCAGATACAAGAACTTATATTCAGTTAAATATATAAAAATATGAGTTTCTATAGAACCTATACAGACTTTTATACTGATATACATAGCTCACTAACAGTTTTATTTATGTATAGACGGCAACCAATATTCATAGATACAAATAATTTGTTTCAATTTTTGCTTCATAATTGAATTTTGCTTCATTTGTATGTAACAAAGCACAATATATTTTTGATCATACTTTAATTTCAATCAAATAATTTACAAAGTATTTTTATTACAGGTATAACCACAGTAATAAATGGACGTAATAAGACGTTGTATATGTCTTCAATAAAAAGTATTGAAGAAAGAACTCGTGATAATCTGAAGAAGAAAATTACGGAATTAGGCTTATATAATGGTGCTGATATTCTGGTAGCAGATGTAACTACTCCAAACACCATTACAATCAAATTGAAGTTCTTTGAAAATACCGATGTAGACATGTGTCGATAGATAGGCTCTTTTAATATTATATGAGATTGTATCTAAGTTTTGTTTATTTTGTACTTAAACAAAATATCAGTGATTAATTTTCTAATGCCGATACATTTTCCTTTGTAAGAAATTCCTTACTATTGTCTGCAATGCTAGGTACAATGCAAGTAGAACAAGGAAATGGACAATATATCGTATAGTATATGAAAAATATCAATTTCGCAGTACTGTCCATTATTTTATCATATACTAGCCGACTGTGCCCTCTTCGTTGACCGTTAAAATATATCCTACAGCTCTCTTGAATAACTTCTGATTGTGAAAGAATTTTTATGATCGTTTCTGTATTTCTGAAGATATGCCCTAGCAAACAAACAAAGTTACAAATTTTACTTTGTATAATAATAAGTACTGGTAAGTTGCAGAGCTATTTATTATCTATACTTATTAGTACCAGCCTATTGGAATTTTAGAGCATTTACCTATAGAAAAGGCAAAACTACGTGTTCCCCTCAGCAAAAATTCGTGGTCATTTGACCATTTACGTTATATAAAACTAGTTCGTGAACGGTCGGCACTATTTTGTGTCAAGACGTGTTGTCGTTATGAGCTCGCAAAATTTTGTGAATTGTGCTGTTTTCAAGTGTAAGAGGCGTTCTTCTATTTCAAATTTGTAATTAAGGCATTTCGTATCACATGTATGTATAAATCCACCAAGATTGTTTAATTTAAATCGAATACAATCAAATCGATTTAAATACAATAGCGAAATGTTAATGTCATTGCAATATGTTTGCGATAGAAAACTGTCGTTTACGTTAGTAGTTCGAACATAGTAGAGGGGATTTTTTGAGTGTGATATATTATCTGTGTGAATTTACAATAACATGAAAGTTGTATATTATTTAGATATGAAGATCATTGGTGTAGTGTACTATACGTGTACAACTCTCCCCCCCGCAGAAATTGGCTGAAAAAATTGTTCGGCGTTTGATGCTTATACCGTCTCCATAGGTTAAATGCTCTAAGATTTGAATACATTGATTGATGAAAAGTGATTAATTAGTAGATTTGTTAGGACAGTGTGTGGGTATGCGTAGGCCTATGGCAGGAGCCAGATATTATTCTGTGTTCTATGCTCCATATTAATGTGTAGGTTCCACTATAAAAAAAAGAAATTAATAAAATCTAAACAGAATGCTGAGAATGGTCATAGTGTGTAATTATAAATAAAATAAAACTTAATTTATGGTTGAGGATTTCCAAAAAAAAAAATGGTCGAATGACAGACTTGATTTGACATTTCTGACGTGGTCCAGCTTGTCTTCTTGTCATCGACCGCAAATTTGAAGATATTACGAAAAAGTAAAAGAAATTAACTAAGTTATTAGTTCAAAACACAAAGTAGGCTATAACCAAATTAAATAAAAATGCTGGACAGCCTGTTTGACGATGTAAAACGCATGAATAAACGTCAGGTATATAATGTTTCAGTGATAAGTTTGAAGATGACGTTAGCAATGTCTGCGCGGTTGTTTCCTTTATAATGTTTTACTATTATTTCAGTTTATCTACCAAGTTTTAAGTTTTGGTATGATAGTGTCGTCCGCTTTGATGATATGGAAAGGTCTAATGGTAGTAACTGGAAGCGAGAGTCCAATTGTCGTCGTATTGTCAGGCAGTATGGAACCTGCCTTCCACAGGGGTGATCTACTGTTTTTGACGAATTACCCGGAGGAACCTGTACGTGTGGGAGAAATCGTGGTCTTCAAAGTTGAGGGTCGGGATATTCCTATTGTTCATAGAGTTCTAAAGCTGCATGAGAAGTGAGTATATCTTTATTTAAAAATTATGAATGTTCTGAATATTTATAAGGTTTTAATAAGTATATAATATACTATAAATGGAGGCAATTGTTTTCGGCCTTAAACAAACATATATTTGACAGTGACAATCTTCAAATTTTAATTCAAGCATAAAATATGTAATCAAATTGTTCAATTACTATTATTTCCAGGAATAATGGAACTGTAAAATTTCTTACCAAAGGGGATAATAATAGTGTTGATGATCGAGGCTTATATGCTCAAGGCCAACTGTGGTTAACAAAGAAAGACGTTGTAGGACGTGCAAGAGGATTCTTACCCTATGTCGGAATGGTTACAATATATATGAATGAATATCCTAAGTTTAAGGTAAGTCATTTTAAACAGTTTCTAGTATAAAATTAAATGTTGTCTTGAAATATTAAATAATAATGATCATTTAAAAGTTAACAACTTTCTAATAAAAATTTTCAAAATTTTTATTCTGTGCAATACAATACAATACACTTTATTGCATCAAAACAAATAACAAGATACATACAATAGAAACACAGCAAGGTACAAAGGCGGACTTATCGCTACAGCAATCTCTTCCAGCCAACCTGTGGGTGGAGGAGAACACAGAGGAAGTAATAGGCGCAGTTTGACATAATTGAAAATAACAACTAGGAACAA
>JADGIL010003845.1:1124-20032 GCA_020352625.1 Cactoblastis cactorum
AAAAATTAGCGCTAGAATTTTATGTACTGCGTGATATTGGCATGTCAACTGTTTATGAGACGGTCACACATATGTACCTATGAGTGTCTGTTTTTCGAACAAAAATGTTTACCTCAACTAATGAAAAAAAAATATTGGTTGATACACTTAGTCGCCAGTAACTGTCGTACTTTAGATAGGCCCAGAGCAAAGGACTGCTTTGTCCTTTAAAGTATAACGCACAATGTTGGCTGGCAGTTCCAGAGATAAGCGTGTTAATCTCCTTAATTAGACAAGCCTATGGATACCTTTGGGTTTAGTTGGAACTGGGTTGTTCTCGGCGTCTAGTTCCCCGAAGAAATCCCCTTCCACCAGGTCGCGCAACCCGGTGGAGATCAGCTCGGTGACCGCGTTGTTGCGCAGCACGCCCAGCTGCTGGAGACACGTCGCCAGGAGGTAATCTCCTGGGTATATCATGCAATTGATTGTAAGGAATAGATACAGTATCACGTCTTTCTTACCCCTTTAGACGGGGTAGATATAGCCAAGACCCGAAGGCCACGCTTAGCAAAATGGTGGTTTTATTAGAGATTCAGAAATAGTGACAGGTTTCTAGGCCATCGCTTCTGAGAATTGCTGTTTCTAGCCCTTTCCCTTGATTGACTTTTACAATCGCCACGGGAAGAGTTTGTAGTTTGCTTGTACATTCTTTTTTCTTTCGCTCCCAAACCAGCATGGAAGACATAGAAATTTATGAGGCATGGTATTTTTCTACTATTTCGGTAATAAAGTAATTTAAATAGTTTTTTTTTTTTAATTTATAGTATACTTTATTTTATTTTCGGCCTCTTCATCTATTATGAAATCTCCATATATTATAAGTAAAATTACTGAACACAATAGGGATGAGTTAAAAGATAAATTTTCTAAGATTTTGAGAAATTTTGAAAAATATATAACCTTAAAGTTTATATATTTTTATTAGTTGTTAAATTATTAATTACCGTTCTCATTATTAATGAATTCATAATATATTATGAACAATGAGCTCTATAAAGTTTGAGATTTGTGGCTTTATTTCTAGTTATCATAAAATTTCACTAAAGCAAAATCGCGCGTCTCTGTAGTTGCATAGACTCACCGCTCAACAAAACAATTTTGTTCCCGTAAAGCAAGTCCTTGAACTTGTCGCCGTGTTTCTCCTTCTCCTTTAGGTTGACCATCGTCTTGTGGATCACGTGACCCGTCCTCTTCATCTCCACTATCTCTGCCAGCCCTAACATATGATATTTGTTCGTCTATATTGAAATCTAATTGCTGGTATGACACAATATTTTATTTATTTAAAAACCTTTATTGTTCCACAAGTAACAAAAGTAGGTACATGAACAAATGGCGAACTTAATGCTAAGAGCATTCTCTACCAGCTAACCATGAGGATAAACAGAGAAAAAAAATATAGAGTGGCGCAAAAAAGCTCTAGCCTTAAATACCGATTTAATTATGAATGTTAACTTTTTATTTAGTAAAATTGCTCCAGCATATATCTCGCTTAAAATTTACAGTTAAAAATGTCCATAAATTATTTTTAAGACAGTTGGTTTAAACTTTAGACAGTAATAATACAACGCCGGCAACGTTCCTGTGACCCCCCGGGTGTTGCAGGTGTCTATGGGCGGCGGTGATTACTTAACATCACATGACCCGCCTGCTCGTTTATCTCCCTCTGTCATAAATGCGTTAAAGAACATTATCTCGCTATGTCTTCTTAATTTGTATATGTAAGTAGTAAATATATATTTATATTATCATGTATGTATAAGTGTATTTATGTAGAACATTTGTATGTACGTTTATTTTTACTTTTATTGTACACATCACTACCATTAACATCACTTCTCCACTCTCGGGTCTACTGGAAGAGATTTCTTTTGAAATAAGTAGCACCTGTCTTTTATAAAATTAATTTTTTCTATGTATATTTGTGTACAAAAAAAACAACTACAACTGTCACCTCTCTGAGCGTGCAGCACACCAGAATCGTACTGGTCCCTGGTGAACTCCAGCGCGTTGAAGCCAGCCGCCTTGGAAACCAGTAGCACGATCAGCCCCACCGACTGCAGGTCGCTCTTCGACCCTATCAGAAGGTTCTTGGCCGACTTCAGCAGCGGGTGGTTTGTGCCAACCTGGAGATGTGTTTTATAGAGTTTTCATATTTCAAATCAAATAATTGCAGGTGGGACAAACCAATCTACGAGACATCGTTGTATCTACCAATTTGTCACGTCTGCAATTATTTAAAATATATACAAAGCTTGTTTTCCCATTTTTAGTGAGTCATTAGCATTTGCAGTCGGGTTGTTTGTTTTTTTAAATAATTATTTTTATTGTTTGATTTTATTCAGAACTGTGAATTTGATTTTTTATTCTTGATCAAAGATAAATACCAGCTTCCTAAGATGGTGGGCTGTATTAGCGATCTCGTCGTTGAGCAGCCAGCGCAGGTTGAGGAAGGAGGTGGGGTAGCCCACCACCTGCTGGGCATCGCTCAGCACCGTCCGCCAGTCCGGCTCGCCGCGCTGACCAAAACTGAGCCCGGCCCAGCGGGAGTAGTGGCTTAAGATTGAAAGAAAGAAAATAAACCGGCTAAGTGCGAGTTGGACTCGCGAACGACGGGTTCCGTACCTTTAGAAAATGTGTTCATATTTATATCTATATTGTTAATTCAATAGTATTATGAACTGTTGGTTTCCCTAATAAAACAAAATTATATAAGTACTTATATGAAATTTGTTGTATGGGAGTTCGCCTTAAATATTACTATTATTCTGTTTTCAGTATTTATTACAGCTGTCAGTGAAAATTTCAACTATGTAGCTATTATTTACACGGTTCATGAGATACAACATGGTAACAGACAGACAGATAAACAGCACAGTCTCAGTAATAGGGTCCCGTTTTACCATTTGGGCACGAAACCCTACAAAAGAAATTAAAAATATATTCAGACAAACCAAACCAAACATATGTCATCTTGTACTATTTGAAATCTATATGAATAATTATAAATGTGTCTGTATGTTTATCTATCCGTCTTTCACGTTAAAACGGAACAACGGACTAGTATGATTTTTATGTGGTAGTTGAAGGGCTGATAACTGTTAGCGTTGCTGGCCATTAAAAAGCTTGTTAGTTGGGGCTCCGGCTCTCCCACTCACCAAACGGAGAATGGCGGCTGATAGTCGCCATTTAGGCGTCGGTCTTCTGTGGGAGTGTGGTACTGCCCCGGACGAGCCGGCCCATTCATGCTGCAGGCTAAAAAAGCATGCAGCAGGCTCATACCACTACGAATTATTTAATTAATTAATGATACTCTATTATTTATGTCAAAAATATATCTAATTATAATACTTGCTATAACTGTTCCATACAGATTCACTTAAATTGTAGCTTAACAAATTTTTCATCAATCGAGAGAGCGGCAACGACATTACATTAATTTTAGTAAGAGTTTTGTTGACAAACAAGCCGACATATTAACTTGAACGATTGACATTTTAAAAAATATCATAAATACTATTGGCCAGGGGAAGGACCAAGAAGAATTAATATTTTTACCCGACTGCAGCAGAAGCAGGGTTATGTTTTTCGGGCGTATGTATGTAGATTTATATGTTCCCTCCTAGGGCCGAAACGTTTTAAAGGATTTAAACATATGTATGAGGTATCATAGGATTCGTCATGACAGTGCGAGTGACACTGGGTACATAAAAAATATAAAAAATGCAAAATGGCGACTTTATGACGTCATAAAGTGAGGATGAATCATTTTGAGTATAAATATGTTTTAATCGAGATATTAAACATATAAATCCCTATATTGATTAACATTATTGCCTCCCTCTAAATAAAAAACAAATATATCGTAGGATCGCCGGTAGACACTGCATGAGGAAAGCAAAGAGAGGCCTATGTTCAGCAGTGGAAAGTTATAGGCTGATGATGATGATGTTATATTTATTCTACTCATTTAATTTAACAGTTTTTCGGTTAAATTTAAATGTGTTGTGCGGTCTCCTTATAGCAAGAAACTTAAAAATACACGCAATTCTAGTGTTTTCCTCTATATAAATATAAAAACATATGTATCGCTAAAAACAAGACGTGTATTTACACCTATTTACCGCTTTACGCTGTATTGCGTTAAATACTTACATACATACATATGATCACACCTTTTTCCCATAGGGGAAGGCAGAGACTACATTCTTCCACTTACTGCGGTCCTGACATACTTTCTTCGCTTCCTCCACATTCATCTATCTTTTCATACACGCAAGATACCTAAGTTCTTCTGGGCCTATCCCTTCCCAACGTTTCCATCCACTTTACTTTTATAGATTCAAAATAAACAATACAAATACTTACTTTTTTCTATGGCCATTTTGTTTACTAGGTACATTTCTACCAGCGCCCAGTCTTGCAAATACTTATTTACTACTTTGCTCATTAGCTTTGTTTCTAAAAATGGTTCAATTGACTTTCATTAAAAACTTTAGTTAAAGTTAATTTCTCGATTTTCTCCAGCCGGTTCTTTCTAGAATTCACCCACCGTGTACACTTTTGCTGCGGGCGTCCACAATTATTCAAATAAAATTATGTTTTATAAATAATAATCGTGCGCTGGAATTGGCGCGGGCTATCGTTACAGAGAGGTTTAATCGTCGTGATAATTATGAGGCAGCTGCCTGCAGATTAGTGTTGTGCATATCGATCTCGATAGTTGAAATATGTACTTATCATCAAAATTAGTTATTCTAAATTCAAACATTTCAGTACTGTTATTGAAAAATATTAAAGATTTAGTAATGATTTTAATTGAACTGAAAAAAATAAATATTCTATACCGATTCCACATAAAGTGGAATAAGGGGTGGCAAGGTGACGATTGACGTCCTCTTATCTTAGATAATAGAATATGTATATAATCTAAGGAAGTTTTAAATGGCAAATGGAGATGAACTGGAGTAACAAACTAGACTGCTTTTACTCCAAAGATTTATATTTACAAAAACCCTGTCTGTAATATCTTAACATCGATAGGTTTTATTATCAACTAGCAAGATTCATTTACGATAGTTTTGCTGATTTTTGACGATATCGATTATGATGTAATATAGTATGTAACTTTATGTCACTCATATGATTAATATGAGTGACATAAAGTTACTATAAGTATTCGAGATTGTAAATGATTTCGCGGTCAACGATCAATTAAAAATCTATCGATAAGTACGGTCGACACTAACACAAACTGAAAGTTCAATTGAGATGGCTCTTTTCTTGAATTGTGTTTAATTATGGACACCTTCATTTTAGGATGGAAGGTGTTATAGGATGGATGGTTTTTTATTCGATGAGTTCATTGCTTAACCTTAAGGTATTTAAGAGTGGGACTTTTGAATATTTTCTCGCGCATATTGCAAAAGTTAATACTCTTCACTAACTATTACATTCTGCGCGAAAAAGGTTTCACGCTTTTATCCAAAAAAATCACATACTAAACATAATTTCCGGGTCTTGCAACCATTAGCCTACTTAATAAGATAAGAAATGAAAAAAACCTAATACTATGTACATATTAAGAGCCAAGACAAAGTAAAAAAAAATTACAGCAGCTACGCCCCAATCGTTATTATAAACGTATATAAATATTTTTATACACAAACGGACAGTAAATAGTTGGCCATAATTTATGGTTCGGAAGCGCATAATTTTGATAAAAAGCGCGCGAGCGGCGATTTACTGCGCGCCGCCCCGCCCCGCTATTATCCGAGTGTTTTTCTAAATTTCACCAGAGTTTGGATGCAATCGTTGTGGCACATTCAACTGCATTTTAGTCTTTACAAATATATGTTAAAAATTAGCTACAATTAAAACTGCAGGTACCTAGTTTAATTACCTAACTACCTAGTTTATTTACCAGTTTTCTGTACCTACCTATGTATAATATCAATACATGTTACAAAGTAAGTATAGTCGAAAGAAAGAAATAAATAAAACTTACACTGTACTCTAATACGTGTATTGAAGCAAAAGAAAATATTAATTTCCGAAGCTGAAGGTATACATCGGAATAGCGGTAATTTAACTTTTATTTTTAATTAACAAGCAGCTGCTAACTTGCGAAATTACACTTTCTTTTCTACCATTGAAAAGATAACAAACACGCAATTAAAATAAACGATTTGCCCCCTAAAAGGGACATTTGATCCGAACCCTTTGATTGTAAATTTTATCCTTAAAACGACCAAATAAGATTGATTGTCGTTTATTTTGATTGATGCATGACAGATTCAATAAAAACTTTTTATAGCTTTTATAGTGATTTTTCTCACGCGCCCATTGGTCAGTTATTAAACGTCACAGGATGTGGACAGCCAATGGGAACAGCTTTTGATTTTTTTAATAGCTGCCTTTATCTGGTATTAAATTAGGCGAAAGTGGACATTTTGATGTAAAAAAAGGCTCGTAAATGTTTCCCTGTGGCACGAAAACAAAACATCAAGGAGTTATATTATTCATGCACTTAATTATCAAAAGATCATCAGTAGCTAAATATAAAGTTTACTTATATCATTATCTTTTAAGTAATGGCAACACTTTTACATAATATCCATTTTTGAAATTTAACATTTATAGCTTTAATTACATCTATTATCATCATTTCAGCTCAATGTTAGCATATGACTCCAATCACCTTTAAAAAAAGTTGGAAGCAGTCAGCATCCAGCATCTTCTGGGGATCTTGACCAGATCATCCGACCTTCTAGTCGGAAGGTGGTTGACGCTTGCTTGTTCATGGCAGTACCGCCCTTGTACCAGCTTATAGGTAATTTATTTGCATTTACATGAACTAACATCCATCCCGATCCTTCGAAAGGCCCTATAACTAGCCAATAACCAGCTTTATTTTTCTCGTAAAAGACGAACAACACCCTTCTTTCTGCATTCGCATTGCCATTCAGGCGGCTGGCCACCAAACAATGTTGTAAATAGAGCAAAAATGACAGGGATTGCATCAGAAGAGACATTTAAATGTGAGGCGGTGCTTTTGTCTCGGACATTTGCATCCGCGATCGCGTTGCGCGGCCATCTTTGTTTTTTTCCGCTGTAGGTTGGAGGTACACTCAATCCACCAAATAAGGCACCTAAATCTATTAGATAAGCTAATTTTAGCTCTGAAGTTAAATTTTTAACATTTACTTACGATAAATAACATATGTAGTTGATCGAAGGGTAATAATGATAAAACATTGGAAGTAAAATAATTATTTTAAAAAACGGGACGAATTTTTTAGATACAATGATGTCTCGTAAATTGGTTTGTCCCGCCTGCAATTATTTAAAGTATAAACAAATCTTGTTTTCCTTTTATAGTTATTAGCATTTGAAGTCGCGTTTTTTGCTTTGTTTAAAATAAATATTTTTATTTTAGAATTTTTGTATGAAAAGTCTATTAAAAAACAGTAAGATAAGAATCTTGCTGTTTTTTATATACTATATTTAAAATCGCGATGTGGGCCACCGCTCACGGCCTCGCGGTGCAGTGGGCCTCGACTCAAAGCCAATGACATCTTTAAAAAAAATTAAATCCAAAAGTACACGCCGACAAGATATTTTTAAAAATTAATACATGTATAAGAGAATCTTTCGGCAATTTTAAATGCATCTTATTTATAAACCCTTCTACTTACACTATCAGGGGGCCTGCGAAACGTACTTTGCCCACATTTCTTCTAGACCTTGCACCGTTGAAAAGAACTATTCACCCCAGTGTACCACAGTCTTTATAGGAGCATCCACGGTCATCGTTTTTTCCATTCGCGTTAAGCAGCGGCAGCGGCGACGCAAAAGTCCGCATTCGATTATTTCACATTGTTGCCCAAGTGATGGCTATCATACACGGTCCCCGAATGACCATTTAATTGGCTACTTCGAAATACCACACGAATGTAGATACAGATAGTTTTTAAGTAATAATTAACCATGTTGTAAAGTCTTTGACTTTTTTTTCTATACTAGCGACCATGTCGCGGTTATTTTTATGTAAGAGTGAGGCAAACGAGCAGGCGGGTCACGTGATGTTAAGTGATCATCGCCGCCTATAGACACCTGCAACACCCGGGGGGTCACAGAAGCGTTGCCAGCCAACGGCCTAATAAAGGGAAATAATATGAAAAAAGAAAAAATTATCACTTTTTTGTCTACCGCGCGCTTGACTTATACTTTTTACCCAATTTGACTTATACGTGGTGTTTTTTTTAAATAAAACAAATTTCATTTTTATTTCTGATATTATTACTATAGCTATCCTAATACGCTGCAGTACTTGGAGACCTGGTCGCGGTAGAAGCCGAAGACCAGGTCGCTGGCCGCGCGACAGCGCTCCAGGGCCTCTTTGTATGTGTCCTCGCTGAAGGAGCCCTCCGTGAAACCTGACAATTAAAATCAGAATGTACATTCAGAAATGAGATCTTTTTGACGTCAATTATAAGAGAAATAGTAAACTGAGAAACTAAATATAACTGAAATAACCTACAATTTTTCTTAATGAGAAACAAAACAGCACTTTTTGAATAAATAATGATTAAAAGACGCAAACAATTATAATACAAAATTAAAACAAAAGTGTTTGTATTTATGTGAGTTTGTAGGAGGGCGCGGGCGCGCGTGTGTGTGTGTGTGAGTGTAAGGTAACAATGAATTTATGGAAATCGAGCGGACCAGTCCCCCCTGGCAGCACCCGTTCTCGAGTTGACGCATGGGTCAGCCATCAATCAATCAAACTATTACCAGACTGTATATTTGTATTTTTAACAAAAAGTTACATTGATTTATGTCAGAAAACAGGCATTTCACATCAGATAATGCTCTGAAGCATTTCCAGAGCTTTCAAACAAAACATCTGCATTCTGAAGGTTAAAAAAGGAAATACAAAAGGACCTATTTTGCTTTTGAAAACATTGGCCTGAAAAACATAAAATTGTATCCTAAAATTCATATCTCACTGGTGATGAGTGTCTTCCCCCGGCTCTCGAACACGAAGTTCATATGCGCACGCGCAGTGTCTAAAACCCGCTTGGGCGGCTCCAGTACCAGCTCGCCGCCCTCGTCGAGCGCGCACGAAACCGCCGCGAACACGCAGCGCATCGACACACCAGAGTTCAGCAACGCCAGGCAAGTGCAGTTCAGACAACAGGATAGCAACTGGAATTCGATAAATACTAGCTCATGTTCACAACTTCTGCCACACGATCTTCCAACTTACTATGGTGGAAGAACCATCATCTACGGCTTCCTCAAAATGTAAGTGGCCTGTTTGTCAATCTGTAACTTTGTACTTTGACCTAAATATGTAATAATTTCGAATTTATTTTTAGCCTTATACAGTGTTCCATTTAAAATATAAACATCAAATCTTAGAAATTTGGTTACCCCTCCATAGTCCTCAAGCTCCTGTATTGTGATTGTGATGGCTGTCCGGGGATACAGGCTGCCAAGGACTGCAGTCTCACATGTCTGTTTTATTACATTTTCTTTATATCTGAAAAAGAGAAACATGATTTATACTAACTTTACTATTAATAAAAATTTATAACAAAACTTTTAAATATTTACTTAACTAATGCTTTCTGTTTCTATATGTAAATTCCTAAAATGCCATTAAAATTTATTTTTACTTACAATACAACATACTTTTCACATTTAAAATAAAGGAGTAAAAAACCACTACAGACACTCAGTATGTTCGGATTTGCTTAACTTGAATCTGGATATTATTTTCGAAATTTACCTGTCTCCAACTGACGTCTTTCCACCTTTGGTACAAAATATGACTTCAAGAGTTGATTTTTCTATACTTTGACTTTGCATTTTTACCTCTATTGGTCCATTTAGACTTACTAAAGCTACAGTTTCTCCTGTAAAGGCAAAAACTTAATTAAGTTTATATTATTTTATAAATTTTACACAGTTTCATTCCATAGCAATGCAGGTTATGATAACAAATAAAAATATTTATCTAACTTTGAAAAATAATCTCATGGTGTTAAAAATCTTGAATTAAGGATTTAAATAGAACCTTGAGATAAAATCGCTGATCCATCAGATTTACTTAAAAAATTTAATTCACACTTCAAGGGCTTTAATTTTAACTCTTTCGAATCCGTTTCCTGGATACCCATTTCGATATAAAAATACTTTTTTACAAAGAATTTTTATTTGTTTACCGAAATAGAGACAGAAATTAAAAAACATGCGACATGTGAAAATGACATTGACAGCAATACATGATGGAACCTTTTTATTTTTTATAGGAACTAGCGTTCCTTAGCAAATAAATAAATTTCGTAACCAAATCATTGACTCATTAAAAATAACTAAAGAGTTAATTTTGTTTGAAATAACACTCACCTCGGATACAATATGAGAATTGTTTTATTTAACAAAAGGAAATTAAAAATGTTACTCGCAACGACTTTTCAATATGTCAGTCAGCTTCAACTTGGCATATTAACCATTCTATGTATTACTTTACTCTTTGAACATATCCAACCATAGATAAATAATATAGTAGCAAGCTGTTTCCAACTGGACCGGCCGGAAGAAATCAATCAAGAAGAAATCGCAAATTTCAATTTTTTTCCACGCAAGTATGTTTAAACTACTAGTAAATAGATTTATTGTAATCTTAAAGCACCGGCGTTGAGATTACAATAAACTATCTATACAGTCTCATTATTATCAATTTACATTCGTTACTATTTCGTTACACCGGCTGATAATTTTCCTTTAGATAAGTCTCCATATCTCTAATGGTGGTTTTGTCGCGAAGCTATTACGGGAGAAACCTATAGTAATCTGCTAATAGGTTTATCATTTCTTGTGTTTTTGTTGGCAGAAATGAAGAAAGTCGTAATATTCGGTTCCACCGGCATGACCGGCCTCTGCGCCTTGGAAGCAGCAGTAAAAAAAGGTAAAATAACGTTTTTAATAACAATGCGTATTAAACTGCTAAGTAGGATGAAAAAAAGCAAAAACAAAATTAACAAAGCACTGGACAAGTATCCATCTATAAAATGAATACCTTCTTATTTTGTTTCATATAATTTCTTATGTAAACTTTGGAACACATTAAAATTTTTCTATAAGGATAGTTATAGAAGAAAGTATACTATACTAACGTCGAGTCGCCCCTCACGCAAAATAGGTAGTCGTCGAGTTGCAGAAACCAGCCCATTTACAATACAATACAAGTAGACTATTATTGTGCTGGCTAGTAAAATTCACTCATTTTTATTTTATAGGACTCACTGTACGAGCTTTTGTGAGAGACCCTGCTAAGGTCCCAGAGCACTTGAAAGATAAGGTTGAGATTGTCAAAGGGGATGTTGTAAAAGACCCACAATCGATTAAGGATGCTGTAGATGGAATGGATGCAGCTGTTGTCATCCTTGGCACCAGGAATGCCCTTGAACCAACTACTGACCTATCTGTTGGCACTAAGAACATCATTGATGCTTTGATAGAGAAAAATGTGACTAAAATGTCAATCTGTATGTCAGCATTCTTGTTTTATGAGCCTGACAAGGTCCCGGCAAGATTTGTGGACCTCAATGCTGATCATGAGAGGATGTTTGAGATTGTGAAGGACTGCCCACTGGATTGGATTGCAGTGTTCCCCCCTCATATATCAGGTAAGTAATTGTTGTTTTAAAATGTGATAGCCAATGCACACTTGTCTTTGAAAGACTCAAATTTGAAAGTTATAGGACAGAAATTCATGCAATCATACAACTGGAGAATGTTGTACGGCATAAGGAACTCCTGATAAAAGCAAAAGAACATGGCGGGATAAGATTTAGTCAAGTTCAGCAACAGAAGGAGCATCCTCAGTTTTGCAGGCTTCAATGAGCTGTTATGACCACTTTGTATCATGTGGGCTATGCTTGCTTGCCTCCCTCTGCCATAAAAAAATTGAATTTTGTTTATAAGAGGATATTTGTAATTTTACAGATGAACCGAGCCGTGAGATCATTGTGGAGGTGAACCCTGAGAAGTCTCCTGGCCGTGCTATCTCCAAGTGGGACCTGGGCCAGTTCTTTGTGGACTGTCTCAGCGAGCCCAAATATTACAAATCTGTCATTGGCATCTGCAACGCCCCACCGAAGTGAAGACAGTGTGAATAGCACACATTATCAACACTAGTTTTGTTCAGCCAACAGAAGGAATCAATTTAGAATATAGATTACAGAAATTAAAGGCCGGCAACGCTTCTGTAACCCTCCAGGTGTTGCAGGTGTCTATGGGCAGTGGTGGTCACTTAACATCACGTGAACCGCATGCTCGTTTGCCTTCTTCTTTTATAAAAAAATTTTCAAGAAATGAGACGTTATTTCTGGGGCCTCAGATTAAACATTATTTATTGGGTGCCTTATACATACGTACATAATATGATTACACCTTTTTCCTAATTGAAATATACATATGCTGAGACCGCTACCTTCCATTTCTTGTAGTATTTGCAATAATTGAAGGAAATCTGTGAATTCAGTTTTGTGTAAAAATTGATTAAATGCTTGATGTTTAATAGTAACTGAAAATGATACATCTGAAATCATTTTTTCAAAAATAAATAGTTCCATTTCATCACAATACCTGAAAATTATGTAGATGAGATTTTTCATTCTGTTGGATGTACAAAGCAGTTTAAATATTTTGTCAATGTTTAGTTTTTATAGGGGCAAATGTTATTCGCACACACAGCATACATTTATTTTTTAGAGATATTTTTATATCCGCGTAACTATAATAGACTTAAGCATGTATTTTACTTCCAAGGGCATTTAGCGTGGTGCACTGAACTGATGTATACTTACCTCATATACAGTGTATGAGTTTTGTATGATTAATTTAATTACATTTTAGGCTTTAGTATTTTCTAGAATGATTTTTGGAGACTATAAACCCGTGAAAGAAAATCTTGTTGCATTCAATAAATCATTTTATGATTTTACAATTTTTTTTTTCATTACACATTTACAATTAATTCTTCTGAGTTGGCAACCCTACGTTAGTATAATTTTGAAGTAAACCTCAGCATAGTAGAACTTAAGATTCATAATAGGATTTTCAGAGATAATCAGTTGTAATGCCATACAATTGGAACTCCTGTAGTTTTGATGAGTATTGAATCTAATATGAAATTTTCCTCGGAATTTATTTCCTTGGTGTAGTTCATGGGCGTCATTTTATCCCCAGAAGCAGAGGAGGGCAATGATTCCCGACTGCCTTTTCTGGAGGCAAGGGTGTCGACCGTGGTAGGGTACACGTCCGTGCCGCTGAACACGCTGCCGGGGCTCCAAGGGTAGCTGGGTTTCACTACTTGCGGATCACTTAGCAGTCCACTGCTCGTGAAGGTCTCTATAGTCCAAGAGCTCAAAGTATCAGCGGAATTAAATCGTTTTAACCTTTTCGGGAGCTTTGTTGACACCTCGGAAGGGATACTTGGAATATTGTACAGAGTTATCGTCGTCTTAAGTGATACGTTTTCTGGAGTAATACCTCCTACTGTAGTGGTGGATTTAGGCATAAGAGAATCCGTAGATTGCCTCGCCTGGATAGGCGTGTTGGCTGACGATGCGTAGGAATTGTAATCTGTACTCCACGGAGTACTAATCATGCTCAGAGTATCTTCAGTAGAATTATTGCTCTTCGCGGTCGTATTCGCGATGGCTGACGTCGAATAAGTGAGTACGGAGATGGGTGTGTGTGACGTTTCTGACGCAAATTTAATCTTATGACGTTTAATATTTTTCTTAGCTTTTACTAAGCTAGTTCTTTTAGGCGTGTAATGTGGCTTGTTCATTTTAGAACAAGTGGAATTTGGACATCGTAGTGATAGGGTAGCAGTCGGTGGCGAGCTGCAGAAGCCAGTGGTACTCCTCGATACAGTCTAATAACGTGACCAGGTACTGTATAGGATTCATTGTCAGGCTAAAACGTACCTGTGTACATCAAATCAAATAAACATTGTTTTTAGTACCTGTGTGATTATTTCTTCGTATTTATTTTCGATTATTAAAATTAAGTTCCGATTTTAAAATTTGTAGTATTTTCTGATTGCCCATGAAACGTGGATTTGCTTATTTGTTAAGTTAGTCTTACGTCAGTTTTGCAAATTGCGTTGTGATTTTGATTGGCATTGCTTACATAATTATGACATAGTATAGAAGTCAAGAAATGAGGCTTTATGCAATTAAAAAATTTAGCGACGAAAATCTAAGGACAATAACCAATATATTTTTATTTTGTAATACCGAAATAACAGTAACGCCGATTCGTTCCCGTCTTCGATCGTACGTCGATGGTCCTGTGAATTAATTATGCTGTATACAAAATATCTACATACATGTATTCGGTAACTAACATAACCAGAAATCAGTGCGTACAAAGAAGCAATAATTATAAAACATATTTCAATTAACCATTATATTTAACATACTATATATTTACAGATTCATTCTTACACAAATATTAACAACACTATTACAGCCTATGCCAAAACTTTTTCCTCCTTCGGCCGCCTAGCATTCAACATATCGATGTCCAACAATGTCTTTCCCAGCTCCCCGGTGCGGAACGCCCTGATCATGGTGCGGGCGACCTCCTGCAGGTCGGGCACTTCCCGCATGGTGTTGTCGAAGTCCCGCGTCCGCCGGATGCGGTTGAACTTTACCGCGCCGGCTATGAGAACCTGGAGGAAATTTTTGTCTCAGTAATAATAAATAAGTAATAATTCAGTACTCAATGCTGGTGTGGAAGCGAAAAAAAGAATGAACCAGCTGCTACTCTTCCCGCGCAGATTTAAAAAAGTCAATTAAGGGAAAGGGCGTGAAACAGGAATTCCCATAGGCGATGGGTTAGCAACCTGTCACTATAATTTAAAATTTCGCGACTCGAGCCTTCAAGTCGTCTCGGGACTCTTGGCTCTGTCTACCCCGTTTAAAGAGATAAAGACGTTATACTTTATCTGTACTTTAGACTCTTAATATATACTATATTTAAAAATAAACTTCTATGTATTTAATTTGGTTATGGAATGAGCAGTAATGTTCTCTGATATTACCACGATTAATTCTGCAAAATGAGCATGGAAAGATTTATTTTTGGTATTGACGACGAGGTGCAAGTGAGCTCGTAAAGTCATCTAATATCTTAAGAAAAAATCAAGTGTAATCATAGCAAAAAAATTACCTTTTTAAAGAAAACTTATACTCACTTTGTTAATTAGAGGTATATAATAATTAAAATAAAAAATTGAAAAAAAATCACCTTATTGATATCATCACATGGCTCCTCCAGGCCCATATACTCGACATACTTAAACATGCCGTGCTGGTTCAGCCAGTACAGCAGGTAGTCTGCTATCGCTTCCTCTCCTACCAAATGGTCCTGGAGGGATGCGCATAATGCCAGTTTGAGACCCATCTCTACGTCAGTTACTGACGGCTCCAGGATTCCTGTAAAATGATATTTTAGCTTCAGGATTATCAAATAACCAATGTGGTTAACAGACTGAAAAGAAGCCACATTTTTTTTTATGAGAGGGAGTTTTTTTATGACAGAGGGAGGCAAACGAGCAGGAGAGTCACATGACGTTAAGTAATTGTTGCCACCCATAGACACCCAGGGGGTCACAGGAGCATTGCCGGCCGAAATACAATCAGTCTCCGAGGCACTGGCCTCCTGCTCCTTTTAAAATATCTTAAGCACTTGACACATCTGATTAGTCTAGCAGATAAATATAATGGACAAAAAATATTAAAGCAGTTAAACATTTCAGATCCTCAGACCTCAAGAGGTTTAAGAAAGCCAATATTCTATGCATGATTGGTAAATTAAAACAAAAAATAACTTTACAAAAAACCTTCCAAGTAAAGTGTAACAGTGGCATTGATGGATTGTAGACGTAACTGTTATTGCTTACCTGGTGTATCAAACATAAAAATTGTGGGATCATTATTAATTCTAATCTTGGTCATCAAGCTCCGGGTTACTCCAGCTTTTGCGCCCACTGGCAACACATGTCTGATCCTCAGATTCCTTGACCTCAGCATGTTAATCAGCGAGGACTTCCCAACATTTGGCACTCCAATTATCATCACATTGTAATCCATCTCTTCACTTCTATTATATCTATTTGAGTTCTTTATCAAATCTACCATAAGAGGTTTTAGAGATTTTATTCCACGACAGAACTGGTCTTTGCAATTTGTAAATATTGTATGCTCAACATTTTGCTCTGCTCTCAATTGGTCTGTTATTCTGGGAATTAGTGAATTTATTGTCAAGTCTTTCTTATTCAGAACTAATATGTGAGGCTTAGCACCGATTACAGTTTTATTAAAGACAGGATTTCGACCAGAAAATGGTATCCTTGCGTCGTGGACTTCGATCACACAATCCACGCTGTTCAGTTTTCTTTGCATTTGCTTCAAACCTTTATTCATGTGACCCGGGAACCATCGTAGTAGATCTTTGCTGATGTAAGGCATCTTTTTACGGAAGTTGTAAGCCGCAGCATCGAATTTTGTTGCCATTTTCAAGGATTTGTTTGGGTTTTGAGGTTAGAATTTAAAATTGCTCATATATACTAAATAGTCATGAGCTGGTATATAAAATCACAGTAAGTCAATTTAAAATCACCTCAAAATGTGCATTTCAGTTATTGAGTACACTGATCTTTTTAATTCATCTTTTGATTCGAAATTAAATTGAATACCAATTAACAAAATAACAATAATAAAATTGACATTGTCAATCTAATCATCAGCTGGGTGTCAAATTATCAATGCAAAATGACAAAGGTGTCCGTATACGAATGCATTTCGTTTTATAGTTTCTAAACTCAATGGTTCAAAAAAGTTTTCTCCTCAGTTTTTTTCAATTTAAAATCGCCAGTTTGGCACTTGGCACATTATGTCGAAATATTCCGAAATGGCATGCTTGACACGATATAAGTAATTCAATGAAATAAACAAAAATGTCGCAAACGTTTTTATTGGAGCCGGATTTAATAGCGGCAACGGAAAATGTTATGCCAGATCTCAACAACGATTTGGTATTAGCTAAGAATTTCTTAAAACAACAAAGTGCTGCTACAGGAGATACTTTGTGAGTACTTGCATTCAGAAGCGGCGTAAGGCGTGGGCGTTGAAAGCCACTGCCCACGGCCTCGCAGTGAAGGGGGCATCGCGTCACAAAGAAAAAAAAAATCAAAAAGTACACTGCAATAGGGTACCTATATTTAAAAAATACATAAGAGACTCCGTCGGCAATTTTAAGTGCATCTTATTTCCTTTCTTCTTACTCCATCAGAGGGCCTCGTGAAACTATACCTTGACCACATTTTTTCTAGATCTTGCGCCGCCATTGCTTGCACTTATTGATATAATTAAATCCGGAACAATACTCAACGGTCCACAGTATAAACTAACGCAGAAAAATCTTCAGGTACGACCACTTAGTGGACGTGATACACAAGATCATCACCCAGAAACCGCCTGATGTAGTAGACAATTTCGAGCAGTATTCCTGGCAGGTGAAGCAGGAAAAGTTCCGACCAAACTTTGACCTCCTGAACGATGTTTATCTGTCGCCGCCGCAGCTCAACACCGTTAGAAGGCTTGACGAAATGCTAACTGTAAGATTTTTAGTCTTCTCTGCCCGCGCAATTTATAAAAGTCAATCAAACTAAAAGGCTTTATAAAAATATATTTTTCATTATAAATTGGTAGGGACCTCCTCCAGTAACCTCCAGGTAAAAATAATCAGCAAATTATTCGGGTAATTTTAAGTTATAAAATTACATTGAAATTGAAACCTTGGAAATTAGCGCAAAAAGAGAGAGGAATAATGTCCACTGGGTTTACAGTATAAATATTATACAGAAGTATACCTAATCTGTGGGAATACTGAACCGATTCTGAAGAAATTTGGTATACGAAGGTAGTTTACGAAGTTTAAGTTAGGAAAGACATGGGTGGGTAGTATTCATCTGACAAATGCGCGATAAAAAAAAATCATTTAACACGGGAAAAGCCGCGAGCAGAATGCTAGTGTATGATAAGCTTACAGTAAAAAGGATACTATGATTCCAGCTGATAGAAAGCAAATACGGTAAGATGGAGAATCTTGGAGAAGAGGAGCAAGAGTTGGACTTGGAAGAGGACTCCGTGAAGCCCAGGATAGCTGACCTCGTGGAGCACAACTACTACTTCAAAGAAGTATACTGCCTCTTTATTAACTCCTGACAAAAAGATTTATAAGGTTATAAGTTTGACGTGTGTGTGTGTGTCATTTTGTCTGTGACATCATAGCTTCCAAACGGGTGAACTTATTTGGATAATTCTTTTTTTGCTAGAAAGGTGATTTAATCGAGAGTGTTCTTAGCTAGGTTTTTAACCTCCTACGCAAAAAGAGGGGATGTTAAAAGTGTGGTTTGTGTTGTGGTTGTGGTTGTTATGTCGGGGTTTTTTTTAAATTTAATTTCTAAAACTGCGCGGGAAGAGTAGCTGCAAATTCGACCTCCTAGACCAACATATAAGTGTTTAATTAATTAAACTATTTATACTTACATATAATACTAGTATAGTATTATATAATCTGTGATAATACTGATAAATATATGTACGTATATAATATCCTAGTCGGACCGTACCCATTTCGTTAGGCGTAAAAGTATAGCCTAAGTACTCCTGAATAGTGTAGCTTTGTGGTTGTGAAAGAATTTTCATTATCGGTTCAGTATTTCCAAAGATTATTCCTTATAATCAAAGTTACAAACTTTACCTCTTTATTAATAT
>JADGIL010003857.1:5436-23503 GCA_020352625.1 Cactoblastis cactorum
TTCATGCTGCAGGCTCACACCACTATGGAAATAAATTAAATCGATGTATAATATGTTATTTTTTTCTTCAGCTCGCCAAGAGACTTTATTGGTGCGGATTCTATGTCTAATTTGGATTATTAGATTTGATATAAATATTATTCACACATTTATTACCTTAACATTAATGTCTTTCACATCGTCTTTTGTAGCAGATTTAATCCATCGACTGCAAGCATCCGTAAATATTATAACAGCTTCACGATTTCTATCTAAAAATATTTTTTTGATTATTACTTTTTATAATCAATATATTTCTGCTATGTATTTAAATATTATTATATGTTTACCTTTATCCATCGGTTTATTTTGCGAGGTACTTGTACTGGGTTCTTCATTGTTCGGTCGATTCGGAGCTATGATTGGTTCAACTAAAAATAATAATAATAGTATTTAGTGACTCGCCAACGTGGTTTTGGTCATGAAAGTTTTAAAACTTACCAACTATAGTTACTTTTTTCTTAGGTCTTTCGCTATCGATCATTCGCAGTCCCGAGTCTTCTTTTGAAGGGAGTTCGCATTCTTCACTAAGTAAATAATCTCTTATCCGTTGTATCGCCACATTCAATTCCGCTATCTACAGTTGAAGAAAACTTTAATAATAATTGGTAATAACATTCATTTTGGATAATTATTTTTGTTATTCGTAATAGATTTAAAGCCGAATACAAATTCGGCTATGCATGAAAGAAAAAATTTAAACGATTTTACTATGTACGTATGTGCATGCATTCTTTCAAAATATTATTTTCCCCTTCTTTAATTCCCATCGTGGAGTTGTATTGGTGCATGAATTCTCAAAGCACAGAGTATTTTAGCTTGAGAATTATTGTATTAAATATTTAGATGTACATTTATAACTTTCTATTTTTTTAAAAGCAGTAACTTCCACTCTCGTGGTAATCCGACGCTGCTCGCCATTTCGAGACACAGGTTTACGCCTAGTTCGATAGTTGGGTTGATCTGAAGGATTGCCTCTGAAATGCTCCTTTATTAACTAATTAATTTCTAGAAACTACCAGAAAACATATTATTATTATTTTATCCAATATTTACGAGTGATTGTCATGTTGCATTAGTTTTATATTTTGTTTCTAAACTTGTACGCAGTTAAATTGTACTAATTATTAAAACTAATAAAGTAATTACTAAAACTAATTTATTGTACTACACAAGAAAATACCTGTCCAACCGCCTGCGGAAAGTACAGAGTCATCGTTTGCTTTAAGATATTGTAGTAGCAAGTGAGGAAGAACACATTCTCCACAGTAATGCGGCTCACGAAGGAGACATACAGCAGTACAGTGATGAAAATTGCGAAGCGAGAGGTGAACATTATGAACGACATCACCACGCCGCGAATGTAGGACGTCATCTTTATGTAGTGTATTTCTTCGCTGAAATAATAAGCAAGTTATAAATGATCAACTTGTGCCCACGTGCTAGGTATATTGATACAAAGTCGATTTTAAATTCACTAAGTTTTGATTACTACGTACAAACTTTGTAACGTGTAATTTAATTGCGTATCTTACCGTCTTATTTTGGCTATTAGTTTCTGAAATGGCTGCTCCCATGTATACATTTTTATGACTTCCATACCCATTATAATTTCTTGCATCAACCTTACTCTTTCGTCAGACTTCACAGCAGTTCCTTTTCTATAAATAGCTGTTTGTGTGCCGAGATATACTGCATATATAATTTAAGTATAAAGTTATCATAGAGATGGTATAATATAAATAAAAACTCATACTTTATGGATACTAAGCAATACAAACTTTGAAATGGGATCATAGCGATAATAAATAGGGATCCATAAATTGCTGGCATTCCAAGTTCCCGATATAAATATACTGTCATCAACTGAAACACGATGTCCACATTAAATATTTATATTTATTAAAAAATTATAACTAAAAAATTATACGTTATTACTAAATAACGGAAACGAACACAAGTAATTAAATTAAAATTTTAGAAATTACGCCATATACAAAACATACGTTAAACCTACACCTCTTTTTGCGTTGGGGGTTAAAAATAACTAAAACACTCGATTAAGTCACCTTTTTAACAAAAAAATAATAATCTTAATCAGTTCACCAGTTTGAGAGCTATGATGCCACAGACAGAATGACACAAACACACACACGTCAAACTTATGACACCCCTCTTTTTGCGTTGGGAGTTAAAAATCACAATACACTTACAACAACCTCGATGGGCCCAATCCAGAGGTAGTGGGCAAAAAGCGGTCCCGTGTCGAAGCGATTAACATCATTTGCCATCAAATTTACAACCATACCTCCATCGTTCTCAGACAAAGCCTGAAGACTCACTTTCAGGGCCTGGAAAATGACTTAATTAAAAATTTAATTCAAATTATCATCTTAATAGTACAGTGGTGTAGTAAAACATTAAGTACTTGGATTTTTAGAACTTTCGACACCCTTTTCTCATTTGAGAGATCATGGTGCGAGATTTACATATAGTATAATATGACTACGGGGCCTTGTTCTCATTAACCACGCCACTTGTAAAGCATTAAAAAGTGAACCTTTCTATAAATAAGACTGCATACACCAACTCGCATCTTCATGCCGATATGCATGACGCCCATCATGAAGGGGTGGGCCACGAAGACGTTGATGGCGCTGCAGAATACGACTCCGAAAGCAAACAGCACAGCTTCTCCCCACCCGATGTTGGCATGTACGTCATAATACGAGAAAAGACGGGAGAGATAAGTTGCGTGAACGCTAAAAAATAATAATTGAATAAAATGCAATATAAATACTGTATACAGGTGCAAAATAAAACTTTATAAATAAAGCTATATCATAAATACCAAATAAACAGTCTTTATTTTTTTAATACAATGAAATTGTGACAGCTGATTTGCTTAGTAATTTTAAGACGAAACGTATGTTTTCGTTAGATTATTTGAATAGACTTTGCAGGAATTTAATGTAAGTAGCACTTTACAAATTTCCGAAACGATCGACCCAACAACAATACAACTGCATATTATCCATATTTAGTTTTAGTATTAAGTATTTTGGTAATTGTTGACTTTTTACTTACGTTTCGTTTCGTTCTTCTTGGACTGGACTGTAGTATCTTAGCAAGAGTCCAAGGAACAACGGTTGCTGTAGTCTGCAATTTTAATAAGAAAATTGTAGTTATCGTAAATTGTATATATAGATAATGTATGTATTTTAGCTACTTGATTAGTATAATATTTATACCTTATAAGGAACTCCATAGACGCCAATATCAATCCATATAACATCATCTCACATCCGAATACTTTAAAAAGTACTTTCCACAAGCTAGGTTTATGTCCTCCGACTCTGTTATTACTGTCTTCTACAGCTTTTTCCCAGGTTCTTTGAAATGCATCACCTTTACATATGGAAACATTAAGCGAGAACTTTCCTACTTTTATTCTTAAATTTTCCTACTGCTACTAGTAATGGGTGTAATGAATATTATCTAGTGGATAATTTATACATACTCACCCAAAATATCAGATCTGTGCTCAGGCAAAGGCGCGTACAAGTCATTTTCCCTGATATCTCGGCTGTATCCTAGTTTAAATGTTTCTAGCGTAAATCTGTTGATAGAAAAAATAATATTTATTATTTATGGCTTCAATAGATACGTCCTTTCTACAAAAATAAATTATTTCCTATGAACTTAATTCACGTCTATATTGGACACACCCAAAAGTTAGAATAGAAAATATATTCGCTTTGTAGCGTGGATTCATTTCCCTCTTTTGTTTAGGACCCGTATCCATTTTTATATGAGAAATATATATGAAATTCTTGTTAAAAATTTATTGAATATTTAGACTTACTAAATCACATAGGCCATGCCTTATTTCAATTTATTATTTTACCTATAAATATGTATAGTGTAACTACATTATAGGAAGTCCTGGATACTGTTCTAATTTTGAATACTTAACAGCGATTGTAGAAATCGGGAGACTGCCAAACACGTGCCTCGGTAGATAAATTGGCGCGTGTTTCACTACGTGATGCCTTGAGTTTGTCATGTGCTGTATCTTCGAATGAGTTACAAAATACTATGTTGATGAGTGATTGGAACAAAAGAATTCATTTTTAGATTATTCTTTCGTAAAATGATTTTTGTAATATCGCATTCTCTGCAGGTGCATATGAATCATTGTAACAAAAACAATGTATATATAGACAAAATATGAAAGATTGTTCATTGTTTTTCAGTGATGGCGATCCTCTGGCTGTTTTGTTTGACATTTATTATTTGTAGTTGGGTAAGGATGATGTCCAACAACTTCATCTATTTATTAATTTATTTATACTCAATAAGTCGCTCTAAACTTATTGCCATAACGAAGACATCATATTTATATTGTTTTTAGGACACATAAAGTTCTATTTTTATAGATCGGGCAAAGCTGTATGTAAAAGATCGAAATTAACAAACGCTTACCAAAAACTAGATTGATCAAATAATCATTTTTTAGGTTTAACATATCTTTGCTATTGATGAATGGCATTAGTTGAAGAGTATTAGGTTCACTTGAATGTTTTCAGATATTTTTTTTTCATTGTTTAATAGGTTTCCCAAGCTCAATTTGTTGGGAGGACTATCTTGACAGGACACTACATGCCGGCTCCGATGGAACCATTTTACGGGGGCGGTAGTAGTTCTGGTTGTTCTGACGACCTCAGCGCGCTTCTGGCACTTGCACGAGTCTTGGATAGCCAAAGCCAAAACCAAAACCAAAATCAACAAAAATACGAGCCACACCCCCAGCCCTGTTCCTGTTCTAGTAATAACGACATAAATACAGGAGACATTATTAGCAAGTTAATTGACGCTTTAGTTAATGCTGTTACGCTTAGTTCACATTCTAGTAGTTGCAGCAGTAAAAATAACAGCGGGTCTTCTGCAACTCCTGATTCTGGAAGTTACACGTCTTCAGGTGGTCAGGGCGTTGTGCCTGACCTGCTGGGTGGTTTAGTTGGGAGTAACGGGCAGTCCAAAAGTGGTTCAACTTCTAATAATGACGGTGTTCTGGTAGAATTACTCCGAAACTTATTTAGCGCTGGAGGTGGGGGAAATGAAGGTGCTGTAACAGGATTGCTAAGTGGGCTACTGGGTAGCAGTGGTTCTGGTGGTAATGAAGGTGCTGTACCGGGTTTGCTAGGAGATTTGGTCGGTCCAGCTCCTGGTGGTAAAAATGGGGCCGTGACGGGTTTATTAGGAGGTTTAGTGGGCAGTTCTGACGGAACTAATGGGGCGTCAAGTAAACCAACAAATGGAAACAAAAACTCGAAAAACGGCTCAGGTGGTAGTGTTGTAGGAGGAAACAACGGCGGGTTAGTTGATGGAGTGCTTGGAGGTAATCATGGCGGTAGTGGTGTAACAAGCGAAGTGCTAGGTGAGGGCTCCCCTGTAGGAGCTTTGCTTGGAGATAAAACTAGTTCTTCAACCGCCAGTAGTACATCCTCAGGTGACGCTAGCAGTAGTAGTGGTGTTGGTGGATTACTTAACCCAGTGTTATAATTCTGCAATATATTTTTTACACATAAACATTTTAAATCGTGTATGTACCTACCTGTAAAATCTGGAACCTAAAAATTAAAAAGTCTTGAAAAAATATTGTTTTATTTAACAATTTACTTTTAATTAATAACTCTATTACTGTTTGGTTCAATTTAAATATAATATTTGATTTTTTTAATTGTGAAAATGTATTATTGTAACAGTTGTAGTCTTAAGCAAGTAAACCGTCAAATCGATACATTTGACATTGTATCTGTCTACATACATTGATAGAATCGCGGTGTACACCGGACTAAGAATCATAATTATTTATTTATTAACAATTTATTATTTATTATCAATTAATTATGATAGGTCCGAGGTGTACATCAATAGTATCACCAATAAGACCTTATGTAACCAATAAGATCAAAGCATTCAAGGCGTTAGATAAAGAAATTCCGACTGATATTTATGACATTGACATTTGTCATATTTTGTCTATGTTACCTGTTTATGACGTAATTTAAAATTCATCTGTGTTTAGTAACTTGGAGACTTAATTTTTTAAAGTTGATAAAAAGATCATTCTAAGTTCTACTGTAAATTGTTAGCTAAATTACATTTAAAAACATTACATTTATGCTAATATGTTTTTATTCGATATTTTCAAAGTAGTTAAATACCCTATTCTGGGCTCATTATATTCCACTGTCAAAAAGATAACTGTCAAAGTCAAATCGACAACAAAATACGTTGACATTTTGAAAGTTTGAGTTTGGTTCTTTACGCTTTATTTTGTTAATTAATTTGTAAGATTACAATCAAATAGTGATAATGTGTTACTATTACATTTAAATAAGTTAATATTTTAGGATAATATTATTATATCTGATATAAAACTTGTTTTGATAGATTTTGTCATTATGACGACAAAGTTTGAAGGTACTAAAACAAATGAATTCTTGAGAAGGCGAAAGTTGAGGCTTCAACAGGTTTGGTTTTTAGTAATTGTAATGCTAAAATTAAAGAATATAACTTAATTTTTCAAGTGTTAACAAAAGTTATTTATTTTCGAGTGAGATTTTAGGTTAGAGAGCAGTCTAAAGATATTGCAAAGAAAATTCGACAGCGCGCTAAAGTCGAAAAGTTTCGGCAAGTGGCTGAACTTGACTCAAAAAAAGAGCAAGAATATTTTCAGCGACAGGAAAAGCTTGTTAAGCGTTTAGAAGTACTGTATGCAAAGGGCGTTAAAAGTGTAGGAGCTGGTCACAAGGAGGCCGCGGATTTGACACACGGTTAGATTAAATTTTAGTTGGTCTCGATTTTCTGTATTGTAGACTTATTATTTATAAGAATTTATGATCAGAAGAAATTTGAATGTTTAAGTTCCTGCGGAAAAGCCTGATTTCTCCCGACAGCGTGGTAGAGAAGCAGCAGCGGAACTGAGGAAAAAGAAACAGGCATTATTGGATGAACAGAAGAAGCTATTGGACAGGAAATTACAAGCAAGGTATTGTTATGATTACAATAAACATAACATAGTTCTTATTCAAATTGACTACTTATTTTGATTTCTAATTGTTTACATGTTGTTAACATTTTAATTTTATTCTTTATAGGGAAGCTGCTAATGAAATTAGCAGAGAAAAGTCCAGTAATGTATCCAATAAATTATTAACAAAAGCATCAAATGCCACTGAAGTAGATGAGAAGGCTACAGAAAAAGCATCAAATGAGGGCAACACAGAGCAGGAAGAAGTAAAGCGCATTGATATGGCGACACAGTGGGATCTTGATGTGGTGCCAGCTGAGTGGGAACCCACTGTCCCAGCCCTATCTCTGCCAAAAGATGACAGTGAAAAAGAGTCATTGAATATAAATAATACAGAAAGTAAGTCGGACAAAAGCAGAAGGGTTGATTTATTTGCTCTCAGTGAAGAGATGCCTTCTAGCTTGCGTGGAGGCTTGATCAACATCCCAGAAGATAGAGTTCCTGTTAAACCATCTTTCACTCAGGTCTCAGAGTATCTGCAAAGTCGCACACTCAGATTAAGAGAGACAGACAAAGTCTGTAAACCAACTGGAGATTTGCAGAGTTTGAAGCAGACAATAATGCGCACCAGGCCATCAAGAACAGAAGGTAGTATATCCAATGATGTATGTCATGTGCTTGATGAGCAAGTAATCCCTGTTCCTTGCTGGCAAGCCGAGTCCAACTGTCACTTTTGCTCGCATAAAATTTCCCATCACTATGGCACAACAGAAATAACAGTCACTAATTCACAAATCAATAAGATTTTTAGTTCAATAAGGTCATCTAGAAATCTGGAACCAAGTCCAGTATTGAGGGGATCAAGCCCGTTCAGAAGGAATAAACTTCCTCAAAGACTACCAGGTTACAAGTTTTGCAAATTGGCTGTATATATCACTTCAAAATAGTAATAAAGTCTCATCATCATATCAAAAGCATTTTATTAGATTCAAAGTAGAACTGAATTTCATCATGTAATTTACTTGTTTTATTTAATAATCATTATTTTGATATTTGATCACATTACTTATATGAATAAAATAATCACTACATTTATTAAAATAGTTATTTCAAACCAGTTATTTAGTTTCAGTAAAAAATATACCTAATGAAAAGTCTCCAAATTTAAATTTGTCCACCACGACCGGAATGACGACAAAAAAATCTGTGATAGTCTATAATCATTCAACAAGAGATAGCCGAAACATACCTTGTGGAGAGGAGAGATTGGTTGTCCATGATACCCATAAAGACGAAGACGCGTACTCTCAGGCCATGAAGGAAGCATCTTGTAATGATGCAAAGGAAAAAGAGCATCAACACAGGCTGCAAGAAATGAGAAGCAAGATAGCTATGACAAAGCAGAATGTGGAGAAGGAGTACAATGATACTTTATCTTTTCTAAATTCTTTGCCTAAAGATAAGGGAAACAAGTCATTGGTGTGTAACATTTTTTTAATTAATTTTTAATTTAGAATTTTAAATGAAGTTACTTAATGTTAATGCATTAAATTTTGTGTTTCAGAAAACAGCCTACATGGATGAGCGTTGTGAAAAATTGCTTAAAGACAGTCGTCAACATAAACTGCAGCAGGAGTTTCGGAAAATTGAGAAGGAATGCAGAAAGCATGGCCCTATGGTAGGAATGATTGATTAAAATTATTATTTAATTGCCTATTTATGTTTGTCAGAATACAAGTAATGTCAGTTGAAAGTCAGTTTTATAGAAATAAATTTCAACATACAATTTATTTGCTTCTTTATTATTTTTTATTACAAAACTCATTAATACTAAATAAAATAATGTACTTAAATTTTATAGACTTCTAAAAGATCTTTATCGGCCAATCAACGACGCAGATCGAAATCTCCTGATAATGAAGAAGAAGCGAGCAGACAAGACTTCCAGTACTCCTGGATGCCAGTCCCGGAGAGTGACGGTAGTTTGGCAATACATACTATCCCCAACACGAAACCAAAGTCTGGTAACAGTGTGAAGTTCAGCAAAGTCGACAGCTACCATGAATATAGATCGCGCCACAAGCATACGCCACCTACGAAAGAAAAAGATCAAGAAATACCAAAGAAAGTTGTAGAGACCGTTCTCATTCAAAATGGCAGCGAATCAAGCGACTCTTCATCTGACACAAGCTCTGTAGAGAATTTAAACTTATCAAAAAATAAAGTAAAATCACAATGTGACCATGAACTGACTGATGCAGAGAGAATCATTATTTACAAGGTTTTGGGATGTAAGAAGAAGGAAAAGGCAAAGAAACATGCCAAGTTGATAAGCAGTATTGCTAAGTCATTGCATTCTATTAATAAAGAGAAGACTTCGAATAATGAGACTGAGGATGACAATTTACAGTCTAAAGAAAATAGAGTATCATTCGAGCATATTCAAGAAGGTATGTACCACTATAAGTAACTATAAGATATTTCCTGACAAACTTATAATAAATCAAAAAAGATGTAAGTTAATTTCTATTAAACCTTCTAAAACCATTTATAAATAAATATACTTATAGGGAGAGATCATTACAGGGTGATTTAACCCCGAAATTTTTTACCGAAACTTGTTTTATGCTGTATACTATATATATTTTATAACAAATACATGTATAGTTATATAAAAATCGACCAAATGCGGGTTGAATTCTCGCACGTAGGTTTCCGTAACATTATATATGACAAACAGTATCAAAAAACACATTTGTTGATAGGGGGCTCCTTTTAATTATTTGTTGTTGAAGCGGCAACAAGAAATATTATTTGTGTTTAAACTGTCTAACTTTGACGGTTCCTGAGATACAGCTTGGTGACAGACAGACAGCAAAGTCTTAGTAATAGGGTTCATTTTGAGTGTGAAATCCTTATTATAATCATCATAGATGCCATGGTGTTTTCTGCTAATGCATATTTTTAAAAATTTTCTACTTTTGTTTCAGGTATATATAAAACAACAAAAGAAAAAGGGTGAGTGATTTTTTAGTCTCTGTAATCCATATCCTCATTCCGCTAACTCCAATTTCCTTCCCAGACTGTCTTTCAACGTTACCAGCTGTTATTCCAAGAATATAGAAATGTGGCGATCGACTTCAGACAGACAACCCTGGTGGTAAATTATAGTTCGCAAAGTGATTATCAACATCAAGTTGTAGATTATTGTCAGTTAAAACTTTGAAGTCCATTTCTTTTTCATTTTGTTGTATATTTATATTCGAGATTAATTTTTTTTTTTCAATAATCATTTATTTTTGTATTGCTTTGTTCGTACATTACGAAAGTTGGTACTAGATTTTTTTAGTATAAGTCACTTATTGCCTATTTTGTTGTAAAGTAAAAACGAACTGTTTTGAAGCAAGATTTAAATTAAACGGGCATATCATTTCAGGGAGAACATTGCGTCTTTATATTTCGCTGATAAACAAGGAGAGGCACGGACGAAAGAAGAGATGCTGTATGGAAAGCCTTGCCAATGCGGCAAATTGAACAAAGAACAACAACGTGATAAAGGTACACATATGTATGCTTCACCTATTAAAATATTTAAAAAGTCTCGATATTTTCAAAAAGACGAGAAACGAATGAATGATTTGATGATATAAATGTCAATTGTTTTTATTGTTTATTTCAATAACTGCTTCTACTTTTTTAGGTATTAATATTATATCGGAAAATGGTGATAAAGTGCTGCAAGACAGGTAAATATTAATAAGAAAAATAATAACATCATTTATTATTCAAGGTGTAACATTTGAATTATCATTATTGTGTTTGTAAATTTCCAGTGAGCGAAACTGCTGTACTACTTGCAGCTTTTGTTCGAAAGCCGTAGAGCCTTCTATACCCCCACCCCCTCAACCCTCGGCTGCAAGCTCGACAACATCATTCAAAACAGCAACAAATGACAAAGAAAACCTAGCATTCTCTGAAGGCGGTTTTGTGCAACTTAAAGATGATGAAGGACAAGAAGCAGGTAAATTTTACATTGGTGCCTCTGGATTTATCAAAGATGACGACTATGAAGTTATTATACAACTCAGGAAGAAAGATTCAACTGCAAAAGAAGAAAAGAAATTGGAAAACCAAGCTGAAGATAAATTACAGACTATTCATGAAGCACCAAATGGTAATGAGTCTAAATCAGTAAAAAATTTGGAAAATAATTTGAATACTAAGGAAGAAGTACCAGCTGTTAATCACCCCAGAAATTTGTCAATAGATGCTGTTGAGAAAGCTTTACAGGCTGTACCTGATGACACGACCAAAGGCAGAAAATCAATTGAGGAATTACCAGTAAACAGTGAAGAGAGAGTTATAACAGAAAACAATATTTGTAATGATGAAGCTCAAGTGAAGAACTATACTGATAAATGTGTTTCTACATCTTTCCAATTACCCGATGCAGTTTCTAGCCACGTTCCTGACTTATATCCGTCTGCCAGCCCAAAAGCTTCAGCATCCACCTACACTCAGACGACATTCAATTCTACCAACACACGGCCAGCTTACATTCATATGAGCTCTTCGACGTCAACAGCTTACATGAGCCCGCCAGAAGTGATATTACCAAGATGTTTGAGACGTTACTCAGATGACGATACTAATAAAGATTTTAGTAGCGAGTTTGGTAGATTTGAAAAACATTATGACGAATGCACGTGTGGCAAATGTTTTGCAAGAAAAACGAGCAAGATAAAATGCAATTTTCCAGCTAAAAAGAAAGCCCAATGTTTGAAATCAAATATGCTAACACCGCCAAACACTGGCAGGAGCCTAAGTGAACTACCTCATGACGATATTTCTACTAGACATGTCAACAAACAGCGCAAATGTCGTAAATGTGAATGCTGTTTAGATATAGCTAAAACTCACAAATCTTTTGAACATAAGAGCTCAAAACATGCTACACTTAAAAAAAGGAATGTTTTGCCAAAACATACCATACCAAGCGAACCTTCATTAAGTAAACAACCGCACACGTGGAATGTAAAGAAGAAAGATACCAACATTAATCCTATGATAAAAAGTTATGTCAACCGATTGCTTAATCTAAACAGAGAAGGCCTAAAGGTACTAGAAGTCGCAGATCAAGAGTGCAGTACCGTTGGTACTCCAGGAAGTTCAATCATAAATGTGCCGCAAAATATGACCAAACATGACAAACCGCATCTTGAACCTAAACTGTCTCTGGAGCAAATAAAAAATGAACTTATAAGGAAAATACTGTCTGATTATGTAAACAAAAAACAAAAAGAAGACAGTGATAAAACTGAACAAAATCATATACACATCCAAGTATCGGCACCACGCTTAATTAAAAAGAGATCAGTGCATAAAGTCAAATCATTGAATATTTCCAAGCGCTTAAAAAATTATAAGACGCATAATATTACAAAATCGATATATAAAGACGCCGACAAAATATCTTTTACAAAACCACGGCAGTCTTCAGAAGATGGTAATCGCTCATCATCTATAAATAAAGACAAGGTTCGCAGTAAAAGTATACCTACACCTAGACAAACAGTCAATCTGGAATATAAGCAGAAAAGCAGTGCTTCCGACATAGATACTACCAGTTACACGAAAAAATCTACAAGAAATGATCTGCAATTTAAAGATCATCAAGATATGACTGATTGCAGACACAACAGTAATAAGTTATTTTCCATTCCTCAACATAGAGTATCGACTGCTGTGCTAGATACCACCGCAACGAATTTGGAGAACATTCCAATCAGCACCGAAAATCGAGTAAATCCCATTGCGCTATCTACACAAACAAGTCACCATAAAGATGAAAATCCCAATTATGTCAAGTTAGCAGAAAACAAACTCGAAAACATGGAAAAAATTGCGGAACTGACGGAAAAATGCACTCGACGATTATCTAACCTCGCTAAAGTTTTAGAAGAGGTGAGGAGAAATAAATCACTAGCTTACAGTCAAATATCTACTTCTGATACAGCATCTGATGTGGACCAGCGGTCAGATAAAAATGGTAATTTGGGACAGTCTGATCCCGAAGATGCTCAAGAAAAGCTGGAACTAAAGCTGCCTTCAACTCCAGTGCTATCAAGCGGAAGTGATGAGGGTGAAACGTTAGATTCTTATAAATACATTTCCTTCTTGACTGATATTCCTAAACCTTTGTTAGCAAAACCAATGCAGTCAGACACAGTAGAGTTAACTTCTGAAAATAATACGACCAAAAGTAGGACTAAACCACCACCTGCTTTATCTCGATTGCACCTTCGACACGTACAGGGCATCACCCCGCATGAACTGTCGACTGTCGTAGAAGTAGATTCTCCAATGAGCTTGAGACTCAAAAACCAATCTTCGCACGCAGACAACAAGGGCAGTAGAGAAAGTATAGACACAAGTTCAAACTCCAATAAAGATAACGAAGTTTCTCCTGGTAGATATCAATCGGATACTAATAAGAATGTAAAAATTACAAACCCTGACTTGCTCCAAAGTAATCGTAGCGCGACTACAGCTAAACTTCAACAACAACAACAAAAACTAAATACCGATTCATCGGACGACTCTAAATTACAAATGATGGATCTGAAACAGTTTAACGAAATAATGTTACAACCATTTATAAGTATTCAAGAATATGCAAAAAAGTATGACATGGGAACAGTGGACGAGGCTTCGAATCTCGACGTTCCTAAAGATGACGCCGTGAACGAGGATCTGAGCTCGATGCAATCGGACAGCAGCCTGCCGGACGTCATAGCAGAACTTTTAAAAAGAAAAGTTATAACAGAACCTTTTAAATTTGATACAGTGTCGAATATTCACTCCACGACTGGCTCATCTGAATCTTCCGTACTGGCTCTCTCCAAGGTTCGAAAAGATAAAAAGAAGTCTACTGTAATGTTTCAAGACAAAGAAAATGTTGCTGAAAGCTCTGACACATTGAGTTTTTCATCAAATCCAGATTTAGAAAAGGCATTTAAAAAGCTTGGTATGGGTTGGGCTTCTTCTACTTTAAAAAAAACAAAGGAACGATTAGCGCTATCCTCTTCCACAAATACGTCAAGTTCGAGCGTATCACAGTTCAAAACAAAAAACTCCAATAACCAAATTATTCCAACGCTCGTAACCGATTCTGTATCATCTATATTGCAATTTACTAAAAATAATGAAAGGGACAAAATAGATTCTAAGAACAATGGACAGCAGACCAACATGATACAATCGATGACAGTGCGGGAGTTTTTGACCAAGGAATTGGCCGATAAAATAACATTTACTAATAAATCTAGACGAAATGACACAGAGGAAGAATTCGTTTCTTTATATGAGACGAAAATGCCGGAAGAAATGAAGCATTCGTCTCAAATGATAGGCGAGGAGCGGTCTGACAGCGCGCCCGGAAACAGAGCACGCACGTCCACGCCCGTGCAGATTTTTAAATCGATGACGTACCATTCCAGCTCGAGTTCAAATATGTCCAATGGTTTATTCAGTAATGCTGATGACTTGTCGTCGGTCAAAGTGACCTCTAACTCCATACGAAACCATTCCACTTCAGACAAAGATGACTTGACCATTCCCAACTGTAGTTTACGGATTAAAAAAGCGTCCGATGCCAGCAAGAGCGAGTAACTAGAGACGTTTTTTAGTTTTTTATTATAATTGTTATTTATTTTATTGAGATATTTAATGAGCTAAAATTAAAGTTGTTGAATTATATATTTATGAATAAAATCAAATTTAATTTTGCACATACATTATTTTATTTAATTTAGAATATCAACTAATGCAAACAGGCCAGTATTATAATATTATCACTGGCTGTAACTACAAGTTTGTCCGTCTTTCACGTCAAAACGGAGCAAGGTAATTTTTAGTAGGACAGAAAATAGGCTACTCTTTTACTTTATTTGGCGCGAATGAAGCCGCGGGCAAAAGCTAGTATTATATAAAACGAAATTTTGATGATGTCGTTCGTATTTAAAAATTTGTTTGTCAATTGACATTATAATATCTATAAAGTATGTTTCTTCCCAAAAAAAAAACTGAATTCCATATCGTATGTTGTTGGATTCTACATTCTATAAATATAGTCGATGAAAAAGTAATACATTGTTTATAAAATCGAGCTCTAGTAGCAGCTATTTTGTATTTACAACTAAATTAACAAAACAATAAAGATATTATTCAAAATTTCAGTTTAGTCGGACACTCAAAGTAGTCTTTTAGTGACTCAAATATTAAAAAAGACGATAAAGACGAATCAAAGACGTGAAAGAAATAAAAATCGTTCAAGTGCGAGTCGGACTCGTGCATAAAGGGTTCTGTACCATTATCTACACTAAATATGCTGTGAATATTTCAAGTGTCTTACCTGTTACTTTTGCCAATATCGAGCTAAAAGGCGCGTTTACACACACGCCACAAAAAAAACACGTTTGTTGTGTGGCAGCCCCCTTTATATAGGATTTTAATCTAATTATTTTTAAAGTTAGTAATATTTTATTAGTAAATATTTCAAGCGTCTACTTGTTATCGTTATGAATCGAAGCGTCACTGCTGCGGATGCAACCGGGACAACGGGCGGATAAAGGCAGATGCCGTATTGAGTGAGATATGGAACATTTTGTAAATTTGGTTCTACAATTGTAATTGTGGGTAGCTTGATGTGCTCTAATCGAAATTCTATTCCTACGTTCCCCACTCTTCAACTATCTACAATACCATGAGTATTGTAGATAGTTGAAGCCACCCACATTTTTATGAAGGCTAAAAATAAATATGAAACTTCAAGAAACAATGATTTATTACTTCGCATTTAACAAATACGTGGGTACTTTTTTGTATCACAATATTTTTTACATATAGTAACTAGTTATACAATTTCTTATGTTGTATTGCCTGACTCAAATAAAAAAAGAACTGCGTGGATTAGAATCTTTCATGTGTTTGACTATTTTACAATATAGGTCTAACTCGGTCTAAAATAAGTTTAAAATAAAGGTAGTGTTTTGACAAGTTACATGTTCAATTCTAAGATTAAATTATATATTAAACAATATGTATAACAATCAATGTTGTGCATGTAAAAAATGCTAACAATTGTTGTTATATATTATTTGATAAATAAATTTAAACCTTTATATAAATCATAACATAGGTTGACAGATAACTTTTATACCTTTTTTTAAAGTGTCATAAGTTTCACATGGCCAACATGTTTTATAACATCTAAACATCACAGAACATAATTAGAACCCTAACTAAATAAATAATTTAAATTACATACATCTAGACCTGTGGATTAATATCTTAAATTATGTATGTTTTGCAATGGTCTAAAAATTATGATGCATTTTGTATTATACATACTTAATAAGTATTTTTATCACAAAATTTACACTTTTGATAAAAAATAATTAAACTTCATTTGAAAGTTATACTACATAATATCTTTATGTAGACAAACATTTTAACATGAGTAGATTCTAAATTGAGATTACAATACTGTGAAATGATCACTAAGATTCAAAAAAATGTTTGGGTTTTGCTATTCTCACCACCTTAGTTCAATTAGGACAAAATCATATTCTTTCACCATACCTATAAATAAAACCAGTTCCAGCACTAAAGATTAACACTTAGATCATCAGCTTTACACAATTAGAAAAAAAATTGAATGTATAAATAATAATATACTAAAAGTGTTTTTTTTTTACATTATATTTATTTTTTATTACAGGAATATTAGTACTGGAATTGCCCAACAACATAAAAAGTTCACATCACAACTAGTTTAGATATTGTCCTAACATAAACAAGTGGTAAAATTTTACCCTAAGTATGATCACCTAATCTTCTTTTTTTTCCTTAAATAGATGGTTCTTTGCTATACTGTAAGCCAGGCCTATGGTCAATGCCGAAACTACAGTGCCTTGTGCAGCAACTCGAAGTTGCATGAGAAACACACTTGTACTCATATTACCTCTATGCTTGTATTTGTATGCACCAACTCCACAAACTCCAATCAGTCCCAGTATACCTTAAATAGAATATATATACATTTTATTGATATTAAAATTATATTTGATTTAAACAAAAAAATATTAATATATGTACATAATATGCAATTCATTCATTCCTTTATAATAAGAATAACCTTTCACATGCTAAAACTGATTGGTTTCAACACAAGGAAAATTGTAAACATACATTATGTGATATTTGTCTGGTGTAAGAAATGAAGTAAAAAGAGTATTTTTGAAGTTCTTGGGTGTTTATTAACAACTTCTAACTTGAAGATAATCCAATTTCAGGAAACTTTTAAATGTTCAATCGCATCAGATAATCACATGCCTTGTAGACATTGCATCACTCACTATTCTTACAATCAGTTTATTTACTAATCATAATAAACTTAAAACTTATTCTAACTGTCAAGCACGTGCAGTCAAAAAATATTGGAAACCTCAATAAGATTACTACACGTAAAAAACAAAATTAATTACTTACCTATTATCATAAACGGTGAATCTTTTGACTTCCTGGCTAATTTTTCAGCCTGAGATTCTTCAGCGTAGTCAAATATTTGCTGAGTTTTCGACATTATTGTATTATTAAGCTGAAACTTATTAAATTTTAGTTACGAGTACCTATCTTACACAATAATTATTTTATAATGACAAAGAGAAAAAATAATTATTAATTATATAATTAAAAATACTGACCTTTATAGACTTCGTTAGACGAATTATGTAATTATTTGTTTGATTTTCACAACATTATAACACAAGCATCAAAAGATCCCATGAAACTGGGATCGGTTGGTTGGATCATTGGATGCTCGCGGTATGATGTCGAGAAAAACCTTGACACAGGTAGTGACGTCACGGAATTTTCATAATTGTCAATCGGACGGACACTGGACCAAGGCTATGACGAGCAAATAAT
>JADGIL010003858.1:0-17758 GCA_020352625.1 Cactoblastis cactorum
TATATTTGGGCGGCGGTGTTCACTTAACATCTCGTGTGCCGCCAGCTAGTTTGCCCCCCACTGAACACAAAAAAAAAAAAAAATATATATATATATATATATATATATATATCCGTGGTACACGCGTATAGGCACTGTATTTCTGTTTTAATGGTAATAATTTAATCATTGTGAAGACTAGTACCTATGCATTCAAATAGCGAAAATATTCCATTCCCCGACACATTGGTATGCAAGTCGGACCACGTCCACTAGAAATTCTGAAATGCAAAGCGCATGCGCTCTCCTGTATAAAATGCATGGACTTTTTCAACGGAAATTACAATATTTCCTTGCATTCTTATTAGATACAGAGTCACGTCTTTATACCTAATGGGGTAGACAGAGTCAAGACTTCAAGACCACGTTTAGCCGAATAGTGGGCTAATTTGTGGAATTATTATTAACACCCGTATTCTTAGACTATATAAATACATATATAGATAAACATCCAAGACCCAGGTCAATCAGAAAAAGGTCATCTTACATCATAACCTGACCGGGGATCGAACCCGGGACCTCCTGAGTATCGGTCAAGTACGTTAACCGTTACACCACGGAGGTCGTCATCAATATTAGTAGAAATGTATATTAATTTCTATATAACAAAAGACAGTCACAATAACGTAGTTATAAATAAATCATTGAAGTTTTATAATACATTATTTATTTCAAATAAATTGACATTCTAAGGCTCATATAGGTACATATACAAATGTATATTTTCTACTTACTACTAATTAAGTATGTATTCACAATTTGGCCTACAGCCAGAGTACATATTTTCAAAGATAGCTGTTATCTTGAGAACTAGTTTGTTTTCTAACAGCAAGAATTTTAGCTCATACGAGTATCATTACTTATTTTGTTGTGTTATAATTCTCGTTTGCAATTATAAAAAGATAAGGTTATTTTGTCTAACAAAAAATTACAAAAATAATCTTGTTATCAAGTCGTATTTCACTAATCAATTTTTGGACGTCATTTAAGTTTTAGGACTTTTATGAAAACGGAACCCTTATAAGTGACCTTATAAGGGTTCCGTTTCTACCTTTTGAGGTACGGAACCCCAAAAATGATAATATTACGTCGTCATATTTAAAATCATTTTTAAAAGTCGCATAAATTTAAAGAATACAAACATTTTCGCCTTAAATTCTAAGTCTAAATACTAAATTAAAAAGTACGTTTATTACGCACTAAAACCAATGAAAATTTTTCTTTTATGATTAAATTAATAAGTTACATTTCTTTTTAAATTTTACAGATCCAATAAGGCAAATAAAATTCCATCTAATGCAAAGTTATCACCTCAACCTTTGGACATTATTGGACATTCTCATTCATCTATGGACATGGACATGGGTTTTTTATGTTTATTCCTTCCAGCCCCCTCTTTCATGAAAAGAGCCATTATTTACATTTTATTTTGTTGCTACTGGTTTTAATTAGAATATTTGAATTATTATATTATCTGTTTTGTTGCGGGTCTGCCACATACATAAATAGCTACACGGGTACTGCTACAGACATTGAGGAAGCCTTTGGCTATCTCACTCACAAAATAAATAAATATATGGTATCTTTATGATTGTGAAAGAATTGTTTTTATCGGTTTAGTATTTCCGAAGATTAGCCCTTACAACAAACAACCAAAGTTACAAACTATACCTCTTTCTATTATTAGTATAGACACACATACAGATAAAAATCCAAGACCCAAACCATACAGAAAAAAGAAAAAAATTCCCACCTTGACCTGACTAGCGATCAAACCCGGGACCACCTGAGTAGCGGCTAAACTTTACTCCACGGAAATCGTCAACATACAAAACATTAATTTATTCATTTTTATTTAGTTATTTATTGAAATCATAAAAATAACTAATGATCGAGGCAGTCTTCAGTTCGCTTTACCTGAAGATACAGAACTTCGCTGGGACTCCTCAGTCTCTGAGGCTGGTCATCTTCATGGCTGAACTTGTACCTTCGGGAGAGGAAGTGGAATATCGTGATGGAAACGAACATGAGGACGGTGTAGAAGAAGAACTGGGTGTGCTGTGAAAAAAAAGTTTTCTTCAAGATATACGCTTCTTTCGAGGTAGACAAGCCAAAAATCATAAGACTCAAAGGCCATGCTTAGCAAGCTTTTTAGTGGTATAGAGATAAATAAATAAATATATAAGGACAATTCACACAGATTAAGTTAGCCCCAAAGTAAGTCCGAGACTTGTGTTATGGGATATTAACTCAACGATACTATATTACCTCTATATAATAAATACATATAAAGATAAACATTCAACACCCAGGCCAATTAGAATAAGGTCATTTTGTATGACAGGGGATCGAACCCGGAACCTCGGTAGCGGTCAGATACGTAAACCGCTACACCACGGAGGTAGTCAGAGAGATTCAGATATAGTTACCGATCGCCTATTTAAAGAAATCCTGTTCTTAGTTTACCATTAGGATACCATCGTAATTGTTTGCCTACTGTACAAATACAGTTTCACGTTACGGGTTAGACAGAGCCAAGAATCGCGAGACTCGAAGGCCACGCTTAGCAAAATGGTGGGCTTATTGGTAGAATGGAGTATCAGAAATAGTGACAGGTTGTTAGCCCATCGCCTTCGCCATCGCCATCGAGAATTCCCGCTTAAAGCCCTTTCCATACTATGCTACTTATTAAAAATTACATTAAATACTAGAGAAATACCTAATAAACTGAAGTGTATGAGACATTCTATTGTTTCTTTATTTTATGTTGATACAAATCCAATTTGTGTTGAAATACATTACATTAACCAAAAAAAAGACAATATTATAGAATAACTTGAAACGTACAAAAATAATTACCTATAGGAGATATCTTTCCTACTTATTTATTTGACTACTAGCTAATGCCCGCGACTTTGTCCGACCAATGGATACTATAATATTTTGTCAGCCCTTTGCTGGGTTACAATAAATTATATCCCTCGAGAACCGTAAATGTTTCAGGGATGAAAAGTTGCCTATCTTTTAATCTAGGTTATAGTGCTGTGCCAAATTTCATCCAGATCTGTTCGGTAGTTTTTGTGTGATGCGCGTACAAACATACATACATACATACATACATACCTACATACATACATACAGACGGACGGACGGACGGACGGACGGACGGACAGACAGACAGACAAAAATTCTAAAAACAATCGTTTTGGATTCTATAGGTCCTATAAAGAGCCCCTATACATGTTGTTCTTAAATATCTCCCATGTACAGACATAGCTCAGTTACAATTTTATTATAAGTATAGATAACCGTTTTTTTCCTTCATATCCTGTTACGACTCAGATAAATAAGGATAATATCTATTTTAGACGAAGCAGTAACGTTGGAAACAAAGATAAATGCCACCTAAACCAATATTGGCCCATGGCGGAAACCAATACGCGTTCTACGCCTGATTACAGTGTTATTTCTATCAAGTAATGCTAACCAATTTATTTATTTGCTAACCGTAAATAAAGGTGTGTACGTTTTCCTCACTTATTGACACCCGATTTCTTATTTTTACCCTGCATGAGAATTGTCATTTTAGGAACGCGTAGGTTCCAACAGGAATTAAATAAAAAAGTAAAACTGAAAAATAAATTTCTTTATATTGCATAGTCAAAAAAAGCATATAATTTCAGCTTAATAGGGGAACTAACTCAAATATATCTTGCAAGATTCGACCCACATACTAACACACTAAAGGGGAAAGTCAATAGGTTGTTTTGTTACAAGAAAATTATTCCAAGGACAATATCCTTAGAGAATTTCTCTTTTTATCCTTAGAAATATACTTATATATCAATAAATAAAACTATTATCATTGCTAATGTACTTAATTCACTTCTTTAAATATATTTTAGTGTACACTAATACCATAGATACCTTTTGCTTTTACATAAATAATAAATGAATCTAATTAAACTAGTTGTCATCTACCTAATAAAAATAACAGCAGACGCAGTTGCAGGATTTGACCCACGCTAATATCCATACTAATACGCCCAGTTCATGTCAAAAGTTTGAAATTTTTTACCTTAAAAAAATATATAAACCGTCAAAAGAAAGTGAAAATCGTGCACTGAACATTCCACACTAACTGATTGTTATACTCTTATGTATGGAGGATTAAAAATATAGAGTGTCATGGTATCATTCATATTCTGTGGTATTATTGTCTATGACGATTTGTGAATAAAAAAGAAAGTTGAAAATACAAAAATCTTGTTTAATTTTAATTGCAGTCTGTCACACGTCTGTCTGCCAAACGTATTTTATTAGAACGCAATCGTTTAACTTGATAATAGAAATTTAATGCACAAGATGTAAGCTTGTGGGACAAAGAAATTATGTTGTATAAGTTAATTTAAAAACAAAGAGGCCAATGTTTTATTATTAGCTTTTTATGGAGCTCTACTGAGAGGAAAATTTTATCCACGCCTCTGCAGAAGCTAAACTTAGAACAATTAAGTTAAAGTCTATTAAGTATTTAATTACGGAAAGTCAGAAGTACTCTTAAACGATTTTAAGAAGATTGATGAATGTGGAGGAAGCGAAGGAAGATCGTAATGTAATACCATAGTGGACCGAAGTGGAAGGCGTAATCTTCACCTACTTTTATAGGAAAATGGCGGGATCATATTTTTTTTATGCAAGAGGGAGACAAAGAAGTTAGGCCTCCGGCTCTCCCACTCACCGGACGGAGCATTAATGTAATGTAATATTTATTTCATTTAAATCTACAGCCAATTTTATGTGACTCGTAGACCACGCTCAGCTGAATGGCGTGCTAATTGGTGGGATGTAGATTCAGTTACAGCGACAGGCTGTCAAAGTCAAAATATTTTTATTCAAATAGACCACTCAAATCTACCACTTTTGAATCGTCAATTTGTTCTTTTTAATTTATTTTAGCAATGATTGACGTAAACAATTTATTTAAAGATAATTTCATAACCACTTCCAATGCGAGTAAATGGAGAAGAAGTGGTGGAATAAACTCCATTGCAGCATTTTCTTCAGAGACGTCAATTTACAAAATATACCATGTCTTATACTATAATGGGTACAAACAAACGTACAAACATACATTATTGCTAATCCTTCATATAGAATGGATAAACTTTTACAATTTGCTAGAAAATAAAAGCAGCTGGTTTATTCTATGTTTTTCTGTCTCTCACAGACCAGTATAGAACAATACACTAGAAAAATCAGATGCTCACCTGTCCGTAGCCAACTAGAAGCCTTGTAAAGACTATGATGATGACGTTGCCCATAGCCTCCGTCAGCAGCCATGCTGACGTCAGAACCGCCTTCATACTCTCCGGCGCCTCTTTGAACACGAACTCGTTACCGGTTATCCCGAATAGAAGCTGTACAAGAAAAAAATAGTGTTCCAAAATCAAAACTCATGGTGCTGACTGAATAAATAATCTTCATTATTTTTTTTAAGGTAGGTAACTGTTTTATTATACTGTTTTTACTTATTTATAGTTTGTTAGTGGCCAGCATTAGATATTTTTTTATTTTTTTTCAAGTTGGCTACACAACAGATATACAGTACTATATGACAGTGACTATATGTAGTAGCATATACTTCCATCTATTGCGGTATAAATATATAATTTTACTTTATTTTTCAACCCAAGATAGGCAATGTAATGGTTGTAGAATAAAATGAGCTTAATTATCGCTCAATAATCTTATTAAGCAAAGAATAGAGGAAAAGATCTATAGACAGGAAGGCGTGGGATAATTTAGCGCAGGCTTTTGTCCAGTAGTGATGTATAGCAGAATATATTTTTTTATTTAACAAAATACGTATTTGACACCTCTTAGCAACGATTACTTTCTAAAATTAATGAAGTTTAAAATATTCGTAGACAAATCTATGAAGACGAAGAGACCTGATTCTGCAAAAAAATATGGCACACTCCATTAGGCCTACAATAGACGATAGTAAAAGGGTTAAATGGGCCAACGAATTCATTCAATGAACCTTTGAATCCACTAAAAAAAACAAGTCGCACTTAGATTTAAGTGCACTCCGGCTGTCAGGTGAGCCGCGGGCAGAGACGAAATGCTTTTAGTTCTTAACAGATATCTTTTCTTTATTTGAAATAGATAAAAAATATTTCTTGCTATTTATTCTTTTATTGAAATATAGAAATTTTTATGAATTCATGCTGAACTTTATACAAACTCGTATGTCGTCATTCTTCGTCCAACGTAATTAAAATTGTGTAACGTAATTAAAATTGTATAACATAATTAAAATAAGTGTTTAAACCGCCCATCATTTCAACTAACAGCTGAAAATATGTGTCTATGAATATGGCTGTGCAAAAAAGATTTTTTTTTTTAAATAAATATTTCATGTCAAAATTTATTTGTTCTATTTGTAAATAGATTTTGCAATAAAATAATTTTGTAACAATACCTTGTGCATGTAACAATATTTATTGGTGCCAAGTCAGAAAAAAGTAGTTGTCATTCTGTTATGGGCAACACACGGTAGTATCCATGACAGAGTACACTACTTACTGGCTTCGATCAGTTGTTTAACGTACGTCGATTGTTGTACTTATATACAGATTATCCTCCACTACGCGCAACGCGTCACTGTTCTCGCTTATCGTATTTAATTCTTTAGCTATCCAGTGTTATTATTTAATCTTGGTTGTTGAGGATGGATTCGAAACCATTCGTCGTATGAGCCTGCTGCATGCTTTTTTAGCCTGCAGCATGAATGGGCCGCCTCGTTCGGGGCAGTACCACACTCCCACAGAAGACCGACGCGACGGAAGGGCGGCAATTAGCTGCCATGCTCCGTCCGGTGAGCGGGAGAGCCGGAGGCCCAACTTTTGCCCAACAGGGCATTAAGCGGAAGCTTTTTAAAGGCCGACAACGCTTATGTGACCCCACGGTTGTTGCAGTTGTCTGTGGGGGACGGTGATCACTTAACATCACGTGACCCGCCTGCTCGCTTGCCTCCCTCTTATATAAAAAAAACCAATGTCAAACTGTATTCCCTGATAAAGTATCATTAGAATTATTTTGGATTGTCCTTTGTATGAGGCAACAAATTTTAAAACGACTTTACATCAAAAACATGCCACATCAGTAAGCAGATACTTTCTCAACCGATATTTCCTCATGAATACACATATTATAATATTATTTGAAAAACAAAAACCCGAATAATATTATTGTAGCAACGGAGGGCTATCGGCAAAATGTAATGAAAATTTTATCGAAAATTCACCCTCAAATTACAAAAGTTCCACGCAACCGTGAAGAAGGAGGGATACTTTACACAAAACCATATTATTTAACTCTGAATGAAAACAAAATGGCGCCCACCTCAGCTACGGACATGATCAAAAATTGCGGAATCAACCAGGCCATTGTTATCGTATTAGCTTCTGTTATGACGATCATATTCACATCCTGAAACAAAACGTTTTTTTTTTTATTGGAGATTTTATTTATGGTCTATGGACATAAAAAAGTAACGTTTTCTGACTTTTTAAATTAATTTAAAATATATGGAAGTTCTAAAATATTTTTTACGGTTACCGAACTTTATATATATATAAGTATATGATTCTTAATATAATTATACCTTCACAAAAGATTCAAGGTTTGATAAACGTAAATAATATAATGCAACATCTGTTCCATATTCATTGATTGACAAATTTAAGGAACTGTATAAGTAATTACGAAAAGTACGTGTACTTATAACATATTAAAGTTTTTTCTTTTCGTCCTCAATTTTTTTCGTCCTTCTCACAATATTAGCAAATAGATAAAATTAACTGTTAAATACTTACGTATACATTTTCATTTTCGTCCAATAACACGGTATAAACTCCGCCGCTCTCCATTTTAAGATTCCGAGCAACAACAAAATTAATCGAGTCTGTATCAGTATTATTATTTAATATAGCAACTTCTGTTATATTGTTTGTTGTTTTATTATCTGTTGCCTTGTTAGTTGTTTTGTATTTTATACTAGTTTCATCTGAAATAAGCAGTTTTATGTAGATATAGAATTATTTTAATCGCAATACTGTTACGTAAATTACGAGTAAAAGACGCTCTTTTTTGATTAACAGGATTAATAATATTAATTCTGTTCATCAAAAAAGAGCGTATAAGTCCCTTAATGGCCGGCTACGCTCCTGTGACTCCCCGGGTGTTGCAGGTGTCTATGGGTGGCGGTGATTACTTAACATCACGTGACCCGCCTGCTCGTTTGCCCCCCTCTGTCATAAAAAAATAATTATAAACAGAATTAATAAAAAAAGACTTCTAATTCACAATGACTTCTAAACTTGCCAAACCTTTTAAGAACGTTTGACGACTAATAGAAAAATCTGTATTATTATGTGAATAAGACTCTTGGCTCTGTCTATCTTGTAAGAATAAAGACGTCACGTTTTATATGTGAATTTATGTTATATTTCGTACCTGACTTGGCGATTTGTATTAAATACGTATCTGCAAATATTTCTGTGGTCCCCGAAACGCCACGGTGTATGTAGGATTCGATTTCGTGATTTGATTCTCTCATTAACGTTATATTTTGGCCAGACACTCTGTGTGACACTAAAAATCTGAAAAACAATTAAAGCAAAACATGATTAAAAATAAATCTTTTAATAAGCAATTTTATACATACGAATAAGAAAATTATTATAAAAATAGTTGAAAGTAGCAATGAATCTCTATTTCCCTTGGCCAGCCATCACACGTGGACTATATTGATTTTGTTGCGTTTTTTATTTAGAAGAGAAGGTTCTTGCAAATAAAATAAAGTAAAATGAAACATTCGAAAATTTAAGAAAACATGAAATATAAATTTGACATAACTTAAATTTTATTACTTACATTAAATATATTTTATATAACTGTCAGTTTTTTGACATAACTATCAGCCATATTTAAGACAGGACAACGTCTGACGAATCAGCTACCTCTAGTATTACTTTATTATGAAAATTTTATTAATTAATACATTAAATTTTAATATTTAATTTATATTCATAATAACACTGACGGTTATCAAAGTGAGAATTCAAAGCATTTTCGATGAAGCTCAAATTAATTATTTTATTCATTTGCCTGGTAAAATGTTTAGAAATAATATTTCTTAGTTGAATATTAATTTCATCATAATAATATTTTCGACTAACCTACAAAGATATTTAATTTTTTAATAGTCCGTAAAAATTTACAACACTTTAATAGGATATGACAATAAATGTACAATCAAATTAGCTCCCTGAAGAACGAGATTTGTAACCTTGAATCTCCTGAAAGAAAGAATCTCCTGAGTCGGATAGGCCTGTTAACCGTACGCTAAGAATGTCGACGGTTAGTTACTAATTTGTTAATTAATTCATTTTAATTTAACTGCTGTGAATGTGTCAAATATAAATAATGTATCTCACATTTTATTTTTGTTACTGGTAAAAAATATTTTCTTATAACAGCATCTATTTAAAAATGTTAATTGAAATACAAAGTAAACTTTCACAAAATTGCAGTAACTTACCTAACAACCGGAAATCCCGACTTGCTCTTTTCCAAAACATCTTTATATCGAATAATATTGTTGCCATCCATAAAAAATGAAACGGCAAAATTATCTTCTAACAAAAACGTCTCAGTTCTTGGATAGATGCAACTGCCTCCTAAATCTAATGTAATATTTTGTGTCCCTTTCATTTTTATATCCTTTTTGACGAAGTAAGAAAGAGCTGGCATTGTGTATGTTATGTTGCGGTGATCATTGTGAAGAGAAACTGAACATGGGTTACCGTTGAATATCCTGATTTGGGAAAACCCTGGTTGTGGTAATTCCGGATATTTGGTCTGAAATGAAATGAAAAACTGATAATTTAAACATTGAAATGAAACAAATTTAACGGATTTTATCGCGGTTTAATCACTACACACAAAGGAATTTAACTGTTTTAAGTTCTCTATGTGTAACTATTTATTGAGCTCCGACGTTTCGGATACTTTTCAGCATCCATCTTCACGGAAGACTGAGGTGGGGATGGTCTCTAAACTTCACAAGTGTGGATTATTACAAGCTACCTTCTGTTTTATTATGTTAAATTTGATTCATTACAATGTCTAATATTCGCGTAAACTTAAGAAATAATTATGATAATTTAAAGACAATTTATTTTATATTAATATATAGATAGCACTTTTGTAACGACATATAACATTTTTTATTACTTAACTTCAGCTAAAATTTGATTGGCGTCAATTATGTACTTATAAATAATTTTGCTGCACAAATATAGAAAAAGTGACGCAACGAACTCCACTACGGCAAATTACCTTATGATGTTTCTACATAATGATTTGGGGACAAGAATGAATCTAATACAGCCTACTATTTTCGTTACTATCTCATTTAAATTTTTACACATCAAAAAGAAACCCTACAATTTTAACTTTCTTAAATTAAAAAGAATAAACATATATTTTTTTAATAAAATTAGATCAAGCAACACTTTTATAATCTACTCGAGAAGAAAATCAGCAACACAACGTTGTATAATTATACAATTTCTTTAAACGTCTTGGCATCCAATGGTGAAAAATTTTATGCTTGTACTATGTGAAAGCCGATATAATTAATAAAATTAGGCAATTACGTATTCCTTACACGTTTAAAACTTATTAACTTTTAAATTCATGCTAGTCTGGAAGCGAAACAAAAACGCAGAATGAGCCAACTTTTCCCGCGCAGATTGTAAACGTGAAGCAATCAAGGAACCTTAAAAAGGGAATTCTCATAGGCGATGGGCAAGCGATCTGTCACTATTTTTTAATTTCCATTCCACCAATTAGCCCTCCATTTTGCTAAGCGTGGCCTTCGGGTCTCGCGACTCTTGGCTCTGTCTACCCCTTAAGGAATAAAGACGTAAAACAGTATCTGTAAGTAATGCTTACTCTGAGGTAAATCTCCACTATCCCGGACGCAATAAAGGCGACTGCTGCCAATATGCCGCCCAGGGTTAGCTTATGAAGAGGATTCTTCAATATATTCCTCCTTTCAAGGAAGGGGTAAACGTACTGAAAAACCAAGCCAAATAAAAACACTTGGCCACAAAAGTTTCATATACAGTGTATGTTAGAATGTTTGATGTTCATTTTTATTGTAAATATTAATCAAGGAGGACAACCGTTTTATAGGTTTCTTCATCACATTTTATATTATTTTTATCATATTTCATATTACTATTTTGTACGTGGAGAACCATTTTTTGGTTTCTTCATCACGTTTAATGTTATATTTTTTATATATTTAATATTATTAACAGGCCGCTGACATTTTTCAATTTACAAATGTAATTACAAGTTGTGTTAAGTTATACCCTATTATTTACCCTATTATTAATTGCAATTATACTACTATTTTTTCGAAAGTAAGTAAAGTATAAACACACAATATAAAGAAATAAAATCGATTTAGCGAGTATATCAGTGCATATGTAAATTATTTTACACTTCCAGCAATTACTTTTGCCCATGCCATTACGTATATAATTATACAATCATTATCTTTTCCCCATTTTTTTAAAATAATTTAGACATAGGTACTATAACTAATTAAGCCATTGAAATAAAATTAATTAATTCGCAATAAATAGCTGCGAAACATACTGTATTTATTTATTCTCAGGCTTTGTCTCCATCTGATCGTTAGTATTCAGGGCTAGGCACGTTTAAAACTCCTGTATTTGCGAACAGATGCTTGCAGATTCGCTCGTTTTCAATAGGAGCATTTCATTTCGTACTTTTCATGTCAAATGGGGTCAATTGTGTAAAAAAAAATATCGAAAAGACATTTTAGGTACCTACGTTTTGAAAAAACAAGAATGAAAAAATTAAGATCAAAGATGTGATCATTGTATTCTTATCTGCTACATAAAACCATAATTGAACCAGTTAAAACATTTTAGCAATAAAAAGCAACCATTAAATCTATCCTTTTACCAAAATGACATCGGAACCTTCAAGAAAAGAGCGTATAAATCCCTTAAAGGCCGGCAACGCTTCCATGACCCCCCGGGTGTTGCAGGTGTCTATGGGCGGCTGTGATCACTTAACATCACGTGACCCGCCTGTTCGTTTGCCTCCCTCTTTCATAAAAATAATAATAATAAGCTATACATATTATAAAATAAAATCCTCAAAAGCTGTCCGTCTGTGAGTACTTGATTTTTAAAAAAACTATAGTGTTATGGAGCCACTACTAGTAGTGGTATGGTGCCACTACTTGTAGTGGTGTGGCGCCAGCTACAGGTTTATATGGGCCGACTCGTCCGGGAAAGTACCACACTTCCACAGAAGACCGACGCCTGAATGGCGGTTATCAGCCGTCATGCTCCGTCCGGTGAGTGTCATCGGACATCGGAACCTTCAAGAAAAGAGCGTATAAATCCCTTAAAGGCCGGCAACGCTTCCATGACCCCCCGGGTGTTGCAGTTGTCTATGGGCGGCGGTGATCACTTAACATCTCGTGACCCGCCTGCTCGTTTGCCTCCTTCTGGCATAAAAAAAAGAACTACTGACAGGATTTGTGTGCTGTTGTAACTTAAATTAATTACATTATACATTTTTTAAAGAAGGTTTAGATAAATAGTACACTGAGGTTTTATGTATATTGACTGAATTATACTTATTATTGTCAGAGAGATCGTGCGGTGAAAAATATAGTACCGTTGAATAAGTATCCCATAACACAAGTTTCGAACTTACTTTGGGACTAACTCAATCAGTGTGATTTGGCCCTTTATATCCTTAACTAATTTTACACATCATATTAGTTATATACTAAAAAATCTATAACTTATATCTCACCTTCTGTGCGAGAGGAATAATAATTAGTATAACAATAGGATTAAACACAATCATCTGATCAGGTTTGACCGTCAGGAACCCAAATCTGCCATCCATCTTTGTGGCTTGCAGTGTCCACCTGGAACCCTAAAATAAATATGCAGATTTACGTCTTTAACTATTACGGGGTAGGCAGAGTCAAGACTTGTAGACTTGAAGACCACTCTTGGCAGATTTGTGGGTTAATCGGTGAAATAGAGATAGTGACAGGTTTCTGGCCCATTGCCTATGAGAAACATTTTATTTTCTATTTATTATTATTTTAAGCATTTTCCCTTGATTGACTTTCACAATCTGCGTGGGAAGAGACGCAGCTGGTACATCTTAGCATGGAAGCAAACAAACAAAAATTATATAAAAAACAAATGCCGTTCCAGAACCAATTTAAAAATTATTATTCAAAAAAATCGATACTTTAAATTTTAACCCCTTATGCAAAAACGGTTTATAATAGACGTGGGTCGGACGTGGGTGGGACGTATCGAGGATGATAAAACAATTTCTGGTCCTTTTTTAATAGAAAATCAATATTTCTGTCTCTTGAACCAGTTTCAGTCGCGGGCAGTTAGCTAGTTTGTTATAAAAATATAGTATCGTTGAGTCAATACCCCAAAACACAATTCTCAAACTTACATTGAGGCCACAGCAGGTGTATGTTTTAACGATCTGTGATTGAGGCTAATTCAATCTTTGTTGCCCCTGCATTTATTTACTAGCTAATGCCCGCGACTTCATCCGACCAATGGATACTATATCTTGTCAGCCCCTTGCTCGGTTACAATAAATTATATCCATCGGGAACCGTACATTTTTCCAGGATAAAAAGTATCCTATGTTTTAATCTAGGTCATAGTCCATCGCTGTGCCTTTCATCCAGATCTGTTCAGTGGTTTTGTGTGATGCGCGTACAAACATACAGACCGACAGACAAAAATTCTAAAAAGAATCGTTTTGGCTTATATAGATTCTATAGAGAACCCGTATATATGTTCTTCTTTCAGTTACACTTTATTATATGTATAGATTTTTATATTATTTTTAATAAATAATGATTTTACCATTTGGTCAATCAATGCCCAGAACACAGGGCAAGCAGTGTACAGAACCAACACGGATAGGGTTCTCTTGATATCTCGTATGAATTTGGGGTCGTAACGATGCTGAGTGCTGTCTAACCAATGGGCGCCTTTTTCTGTTTTTTTCTGCACCACATTCTTAATACCCAGCTGTAACAATAAATCTATACTTTATACTAATAATAAACTACCCCTGCCCACTGCGTTGGGCGTTAAAATATAGTCTATAGCACTCCTCATAGTGTAGCTTTACGATTGTAAAAGGATTTTCATGATCGGTTAAGTATTTCCGAAGATTAGCCGTTACAAACAACGAACAAACGATCAAAGTTACAAACTTTACCTCTTAATAATATTAGTACAGATTAAAAAGAGGTAACAAACAAAATCTAATAAAGATATAAGATTATTACTGTGATTGTTGTAAGGGCTAATCCTCGGAAATACTGAACCGGTCATGAAATTGAAAGCTACGCTATTCAGGAGTTCTTTTAGCTATATTTTAATCAACGAAGTGGGCACAGGTTGTCAAGTTACTGATAAATTTAATAGTCCATAAGAAAGTGTAAAAAACAAAGTTTGTTTGTTTAAAAAAATATCGTTTTAAGCCCTTCTCCTTACAATATTACCAGGAAGAGAAGCATGATTTTCTTTCACTCTCAAACTAGCATCTAGCATCTGAAAATCTAGTGTTAAAATAATAAAACTAATGACTTAAAACTTACCGTAATACATTTAATGAAATCCAACAATATGTTGCCTTCTGGTTTTTTCAATACATAGTATTTTCTTGCGCTTAAAAATATCACTGAAAATGATTGATTTATTTATGTCCTGTGTAAAAGAAATATAAAAGATTTTTAATGTTTTGATTGCTGTCTTAATTATGCGAAGTCCATGCGAAGTCACAATTAAAAAATAAAGAGTTTCATAATCTTAACTCTGTGTGAAATAAGATTCCTTTTTTGCGTTATTTTACGTATATTTTATATAACTGGCAAATATTTCACATAACTTTAGTACGTTATAGTATAGGGGGTCCAACTTCTCCGTCCTCCCCAAATGGGGAGGGAGGTTTTTACAGGCCGGCAACGCTTCTGTAACCCCGCGGGTGTTGCAGTTGTCTATGGGCGACGGTGATCACTTAACATCTCGTGACCCGCCTGCTCGTTTGCCTCCCACTGACATAAAAAAAAATATATTAATTTATTTTTATGTTATTAAAAATTCATATTTATATTTATAGAAATCAAAATATTCGTAAATTACACCTTCACAGGTACTTTTTCACGTCAATATCTAACAAAAATTTATATCTTGATCAAGCTACAGACTACCAGCAATTCCGAAAGACTACAGCTGAGAAGAAATGCCGACAGAAACTCAAGCAGTTTGTGTCCCTAGTATGTAGATAGATAATTATTACGTCGTTATTTCTTCACGAGGCAGTCAGAGCCAATAGTTAACATACACAAAGGCCACTCTTAGTAGAATGGTAGACTTAATGGTGGAATGGAGATTCAGATATGTCAGTATATCTATATATAGGTTACATAGCTTACTTATCGCCTAAGAGAAGAACACCCCTTTATTAGCTCTTTTTTATGTAAGAGGTAGGCAAACGAGCAGGTGGATCACATGATGTTAAGTGATTACCGCCGCCCATAGACAACTGCATCACCCACGGAGTCACAGAAGCGTTGCCGCCCCCCCAACTAAAAAACCCCCGCCCTAAAAAAGGTCGGGGAAGTTGGGCCTAGGGCTTTCCCACGCACCGGACGTAGCATGGCGGCTGATAGCCGCCATTCAGACGTCGGTCTTCTGTGGGAGCGTGGTACTTCCCCGGACGAGCCGGCCCATTCATGCAGCAGGCTCAAACCACTACTAAAACCCTTTTCTTTGTTTATCATTTACACGATGTTATTTAAATCCAAAAAGAAATAATACCCATTTTCAAAGACAAGTTTTGGCACACCTTTTAATTTATCAAAGTAGGAAAGTAATTTTTGTTTATTATTTGTTGTACCCAGTGATATAAATAAATAAATTGTTTAATAGCGTTTTACCTTTATCATATTTACATAATATTTTCCGTTTTATACATTATCAGGACTGTTATATGTCTAACAGTAGCTGTAAATATTTAATTAGGTGATCATGTGAACACATCGCATCAATGTACATAGTTATGTATATGATATTCTTTCCTATCTATTCTATCTATATATAAAAGCGAAAAGCACTCACTCACTCATCACGAAATCTGAGAAACTAATTTAACAATAAGTGCTAGGGGTCTTAAATTTGAATGGGTATCATAGTGGTATGAGCCTGCAGTATGAGCCACTACTTTGTATCAGTCGCCATGCTCCGTCCGGTGAGTAGGAGAGCCGGAGGCCCAACTTCCCCGCCCTCCCCAAATGGGGAGGTTTTTTATAGGCCGGCAACGCTTTTGTGACCCCGCGGATGTTGCAGTTGTCCATGGGCGGTGGTGATCGCTTAACATCACATGACCCGCCTGCTTGTTTGCCTCCCCTAACATAAAAAATGGGGGTTCCTTTTGAGACGTAGGTGCTTACTAAGACGGGATTATGCAAAAATTCCCACGGGATCGGGAATTATATGACGCGAGCGTAGCAGCAGGAAAAAGCTAGAAGCTTTATAATGTAAAAATAGACTGACGCTTATTTAAATATTATTTTGTCAATATTTGCCAGTGGAAAACTTAATGGGCTGATTGTTCGTTTATCTTAGTTTTATTTGTGTAATAATAAACTTTGGATCTAATAATAAAATTTAATCACAAGTATCTATAATACGGAAAGTAAATTAACAAGACACAAATAAGGACGATAACGACTAATAATACTTATAGGACAGCCTCGTTGGTGCAGTGGTTGCCTTGCCACTCCACCAAGAAGTCCTGGGTTCAAATCCCCGTCGAACATGATAGAAAATGGTCTTTTTCTGATTTCGCCTTTTAAAAGTTTTGGCTAATATATAACTTAACTTTATTACGAGCGAAAAGTTAACTTATAACTAATATCTTACCAATAGACAACAATACGACTACAGCAGGCGCTCCAAAGGCCAAAGAATAACAGTCTTTATCCCCAAAACAATGTACTTCAGACCTCAAAATCGGGGATAAGGTCTTCGAAATGAGTCCAGCGAAGCACAAATTGAAGTACATAATGCTGAAGTATATAGACAGGTGGTGTTCCTGCTCTGGTAGTTTGAACTGGTCACCACCGAACGCTGTGACGCAAGGTTTTATGCCACCTGTACCCATTGTAATCATCAGTAATCCAATCATCGTGGAAAGCCTGAAATATTTTATATTTTTAGTAATAAAAACTATTGTTAAAAGGTGTGAAAAGAAATAAATAAAAAAATATAAAATAGATGTGTTTTATTAAATCGATAAACTTTGTCGCATGCAACGATTCTTGACTTTGTATACCGTGTGAGGGATGAGGATTTGATAATGGACATGTCTATTATGATTTTAAAACAAAGACGAACTATATTATACATCTATATATAAACATACTAGAGGCCGCCCGCGACTTCGTCCGCGTGGAAACCCTATGAAATTCAATTAGGAATCAATCCCGCGGGAACTCCGGGAGCAAAAGTATCCTATATGTTATTCTAGGTCTTCA
>JADGIL010003881.1:5021-17203 GCA_020352625.1 Cactoblastis cactorum
CCACACAGGGTGGTTTCTCTCCACAAAGCTGTATTTTGACTATCTGTAAATAAAAATTAATGTAAATTAAACTCATTTTTTTTTTCTAAGATTTTCAACTAAGGTATTTTCCGTCAGATGTTTATAAACGTTGTTTATATATGTTCCCAGAGGACAGCTACGAGGAGAGCAGACCGGCGCGGCGCGCGGGCGCGGCGGAGGTGGCGCACTCGCTGCCCATCTCCGTGCCCAACCTGGAGCGCCGCTCCGAGCGCCGCGACCTCGACGAGGACGTGAGTCCATACCTGTCTTATACATAGAACTACATCTATACAGATACTTCCTAGTAGTGATCATTCTTAATAGCTAGGTGGTTGTAGCTCGTTTGCGGAGGTATTGTTCGGTGAATGTTGTCGGGTGGTGGATACGAGAACTAACCGATCGGCGTATAGATAAGATATTTATTCAATAAAAAACTAATATTGGACAAAAATTTATTTAGCAATATGAAGTTGTTACATTTGTAACGTTTTGCAAGTTATAGTTGCAAAAAGTCGTTGCTCCAACACTTTTTTGAATAGAAGCGCTTGAACGCACGTTATGTTAGCCCAGCGGTGGGACTAAAGAGATCTATAGAATCTTTTAGTGTAAATTGGCATCGGGCCGGGGTGCGTGTTGCAGGAGGTGTCGGCGGACATCGCGGCGAGCATCAAGGCGCTGGCGCGCTCGGTGCACGGCGACATGTTCGAGCTGCCGCCCAAGCGCTGCTCCACGCAGATCTAGTGCCGCCCGCCCCCGCCCCCGCCCCGCCCTGCCACTTACCAGCCGAGTGTAGAAATAAGCAGAATGTTGCTCTACCGTATTCATAATGTGATTTGTACTAATGATCAACGACCGGTGTGAACAGCCCACAGCTTGGAACAGTTGTAATGGTTAGTATTTACACTGCATCGCAATCGGTGCATGCAATCGGCAGCTCAGATAGGAACACAGCGCGGCAAATACAAGACATAATCAACTGAAATTGGTCAGAGCGGCCAGTCTTGACGGTGCGCGACGTGGCTCTACCCCATATTGAGAATATTGATATAAATGACACTCAAAAATCGACTCGAGAATTACAATGGAGTGAAACTACTGCTTATTTCTGTATTGTGATGTCAGTCTCCATACTAGTGTGTTTGTGTTTCTAAGTGTGTTTGACAGACACATTGGTGCTTCAAATTGTGATCGGTGACCCTAATCCTGTATGCAGCTAAAGGATATGTATGATTCCGGTGGTGTAAACTCATGGTTGTTGATTCATATTTTTTTGTATTTACTCCCCACATTTGACTTGTACTTCCCCCTACACTAGGCAACAATAGAGGCAGAGTTAACATATATTGGGTTTATTAATAGATAAAATGTACAAATTATAAGGCCGCAATTCTCAATATTTTGCACAATAAGAGGACTTTTTGGATGGAAATATGGCAACACTCATCAATCACTCACTCGCTCTTACTTTGGATATTATACAAAATATACGGTCAAGTGAGATGGCACAATATGACGTGCATCAGTGTTGCCTAGTGGAGGCTTGAAGCTTTTTGGACTTTTTATAATTTTGTACGAAGTCGTGATGTTGCGAATACAATATAGATAACAATATTTGAGCTCAGTAGGGCTACACATATTTTTTTTATAACTTATAACAATTATTGTGTACACTGGAATTGAATTTGCAATTAATTTTTTTAATATTTTGCATTGAAATGAAACAAATTTTACGGATTTTAATATTTTATTTTACGTATTGGTGTTCGTAATTTGGTATAATTAAAGTAAGTAAAATCAAATATTTAATGTTACAGTACTACTTATTATATGCTATAGATTATAAGCGAGAGGCTATGAATTGTTATAATAAGATCAGAAGTATGTTGTCACGAAATATATATTATATAGATATAATTTTTATGTGCTATATGTAAACAAAAAATTGTACATTACTATTTTGACTGAATAATTAATAATCATGTACTAATTTCAATTATATTGTTTATAATAAAAATATATCGATTTTAACGACAATGAGCTAATCAAAGTACAGTATACTATATAATGAGAATCTTAAGTTAAATTTACATGCACTGACTTTAAATTTTAATAAATGAAAAATGTCTATGTCATGTTAAGTATACTGTACATATAAAATTACAAAAAAAAAGGTGTAATCGCTTCGACTGTAGATATTTTTGGGGTTGGTCCATTACACCACTTTCCCTTACAAACAAAATGAATACTTTTCACTGCTCATACTAATTAAATAACATTGTTTCATAATTCGTTTATGTAGACATTATTAATATGTTATTGTATTTAAATATCTATGTATTGGGGAAAGTTGTGCAGTTCAGTCTGCCCTTAAAATATTTGTAGTGATTTAGTTTCTACTATTGATGGAAAGTAAATATAAAAATGTGGAATGTTAACATCTAAGTCATATCCCGTTAATTACTTCTATTGTTTTATTTGGTGTTATCCTATTGATAAGAGAAAGTGTACAAAATCAACACTTGCATTTCATACCTAGTCTTGGTAGGGTCACTTTCAGCGTTAGTTAGTTTAAAATTGCCGTGGAATTCATTAAATTGGACATAGTTTAAGATCATTGTTATTGCTTTCAACGAGAATACATAATTTTCGAAGTAAGTTTATTTTTATACCGACATTTTGAATGGTTTTGAGAGGGATCTATCGAGTTGGGCTTCGGACGGGCAGGCGTGTCTTTTAGATGTATTTGTATTGTGTGGATGGAAGTTTCTATAAGTTTTGTTTGAAAATTTTTGTAGTTTCATCAACAACATAATTAGGTAAGCATCCACATTATACAACTTAAATTTTGTAGCTGAATCGTTAAGTGCCCTATCATCGGTGTTGTATGTGACTTAACTACGACTTAAATCGCTAAAGAGATATTGCTACTTTTGAGACTTGTATACCTAATTATGTTGGTACCTGTGCTAGCAAAGTCGAGTACTATATTTCAGTGTCTTCCAGTAACACTGACCTACGAAGGTGTTCTTTGTAAAATGTTTTGTGATTGTATTTGAGTCAGTTGTATTAATTTTAGTCATGTCATTGGTATGATGTTTATGAGAAGGACTTTGAATGTATCAGTTTAGAGATTGTGTAATAAATATTGACCATGAAATTCAGTATTTTATTTTACGTGTATAAGTTCTATGAATCGACACTAATTGGAACCAAAAAATGTCGTCACAATGAATTGTTTCATTTCTCTAAAATATTATAAAATATAGGGAATAAACTTTTCTCTTTACAAAGCAAAACGCGAGTGGTCAAGATGACACGAGGCGATAGAAGTGGGCACGGTGATTCACCCTATGCCTGCCCCACTGTTCTAGCACTGCGCATGCGCATAGACTGCGTAGAAAATTATTTTTTTAAACATATATTAATAGTGAGGTAAGTTTTATTTTTTGAAAATATTAATATTTGTATATATTTTTCGCGCATCTTCTGTGAGGTTACTTGGATTAGCTTTAATATAAAAAAATATTAATCCTATGCAACAGTCGTTTGACCGTCTCCATGGCGACGGCGTCAAAACATCACATAAAATAGCTGACGTGTTTAAATTGTGATCAATTAATTTATATTCACGTAGTTTATCAAACGATATAGCTAATACTGCGTCAGTCTTCAGTTAAAACTTGATCAAAATGTTGAGTTCCCGGTACTACAGCGCGTCGCGCGTGGGCACCGATGCGAAGCCCCGCACGGCGTTGGTGGTGGACGAGGAAGACGAGTTGTACAGCGGCTTCAACGACGTGGCTCCAGCCCTGGATACCCGCAACCTGCGGGAGGACCAAGCCTTCCAGGAGACTTTGAAGACTGCTGGCATTGGCAGAAAGGTGCCGAGTCGGATGGGCACTGGGGTATGTAGATTTGTCAATGAGGTTTATTAGGTTGAAACCTGTATTCAGCAATGAATACCTTCTATGCTGTTATTATTACTTCTATTGTATTATTAAAAGCAAGATTGCTGCAAAGGTACTTTTTTGGCAATAAATATGTGAGAATAAGATGAATTTTTCAACAGATACGTTACCCAAATTGCCCAGTAAGAGCATACTAAATCTACACATAACTTCCTTTATTTTAATTCTACGCAAAAAAAAAGTAGTTTGTCATATTTGCATGTGATTTCCTAGAACTTCAATAGAACCTACCTATTGTATTAACCCCCAACGCAAACAGAGGTGTGTTATAAGTTTCACGTGTATATGTGTGCGTCATTCTGTGTGTGGCATCATAGCTCCCAAACGGATGAACCGATTTGGATAATTAATTTTGTTTGTTAGAAAGGTGATTGAATCGAGAGTGTTCTTAGCTATGTCTTAACCCTCTACGCAAAAAGAGAGGTAAGTTTGACGTGTATTTTGTTATAATGGGTCGGGGGGGTTTTAAATGTTTAATTTAATTACTCGTAATTATTTTTCTTCGATTGGAGATGTTCCGCGTGGGCACGGTGAGCGTGCGCGGCGGCAGCTCGCGCGCGGGCACGGCGGCGCGGCCGGTGACCGCGGTGCGCGCCGCCGGGTACTCCTCCGCCGCGCGTGTCGCGCCCGCGCGCGACGACAAGAGGGAAGACAGGTAACTATTACATCTTATCATTATCAGCGCACAAGCTCTAGAAAAATTGAGAGTGATTGTTTCGCGAGGCCCTTTGATGGGGTGAGTAGAAGGTTTTATAAATAAGATGAACTTAGTAATGTCGAAGGATTCTCTTATGTATTAATTTTTAAAAATACCTTGTCGTCGAGTACTTTTGGATAAAAAAAACGGCTTTGAGTCGCGAAGCCCACTGCACCGGGAGGCCGTGGGTGGTGGCCCATACCGCCCGCGCCTTGCGCTGCCTCTGATAACATCACGTCCCGTCTGAATTTTGCAAGCCATTGATAAGCAAAACGGATTTTTATTTTGTAATTAATCGTCGGAGTGTAATTTACTACTGGCAGTGCTCTCGGTTTCTAAGCGGTGTATCGAGATAAAAACTACTTAGTCATATTTTAAGATCTAACATCTTATATGATACAATTCTATAAACGCAATAGTTTTCTTTTATTTTTGCATGACACGCATTCTTACATACGATACGCGTATATAGATAAACTATACTTATATAGTTTTTTATAAGACATGTATAGATAATCACGTTCCCAAATTCGCCTGCTCCTGCATCCTGATCAACTGGCGTTCCAACGTCGAAGCCTCCTGGGCTTTTGCCAATGCCTGACAAGGAATAACAAATTTAATTATAATTACATGATTCTTTCCTTCACATGTTTATTTTATAAACTTTAACAATGCCCATGGAAGCTGGGGCAAAGAGGACAGGTAACTATTTATTTTAGAACTAACTAGATATTTAACTGATAATCAAGTTGGGAACGAGTAGTTTATATTGCAATACAATCGGCTTTCAGTATAGAAGACAAGGTGAAGCAGATGGAGGCGCGCATCATGGCGCTGGTGGAGGAGTCGTGCATGCTGAGCGCGCGCCCGGACGACGACGACGACTCGCCCGCCAAGAGGGAGCTGGACCTAGGGCAGGTACTCATCCTCTGCTGATGTAATATATAATGTAAGGCTTAGTAGATAGAGAACGCTTCGAAATATTATAAATATATAATTATTAATTAATTGTAATAAGTAAATAAGATTTATACGCCCTAAGTCAGATACGTAATATACCAGACACGCGTATTGGCAGATTTCGCAAAATATCAGGAAACCCAAAATGACACATACGTAAAAGGTCATAAACGCATAATGATTGTTGTAGTGACATCACGTAATATTGTAACTGCATGACGTATCAGTTATTTTTCAAAAATAGACATGCGAAGGAAAGAAACATGTAATTATAATTAAATTTGTTATTGCTTGTCAGGCATTGGCAAAAGCCCAGGAGGCCTCGACGTTGGAACGCCAGTTGATCAGGATGCAGGAGCAGGCGAACTTGGGAGACTCGCACAACTTAGATCTTACTTTCGCTGTAAGTATGTATAATGGTTATATTCGGCATATTTTAGTTTTTATCTCTGACACAAAAACATGTTATAACAACATGTCAAAACAATTTTATTTTTTTATTTTTTTATATCACAGATTATTTAAAACTCAAAATAGTAATTTCTATTTAGAAATTAGATCAGACCTTCAAGGGCACTTTTTCACAGTATTTATTATATTATCAGTATTTTATATATTCCTTAATCAAAAATAAGCTACTATTAGCGTTTTGAAAAGCTCTATGGTTAGTGAGGTCGAGAAAATATAAAATTATATGTATGAAGTGAATTTCGGCAGGTCTTATGCAACTTAGCTGGTCAATACGCCCTGAACGAGATGTACACAGAAGCTCTAAATACTTATCAGCTTCTCACCAGAAATAAACTATTCCCGCATGCCAACAGACTGAAGGTGAGCCTATATCAAGCACGATAATGATATCTAGCACAAATAAATTAAAGCTTACAATTAAATACACGAACTTATTTCAAGGTGAACATGGGAAATATTTATTTCAAAATGGGTGAACACCCGAAGGCGTTGAAGCTGTACAGGATGGCTCTCGATCAGACCCCGACGGCTGAAAAAGATCTCAGGTATTATGTCACTGACTTAATTCTTCACAATTTGAAATTCGTCAATATAATTTATTATAATTGTACACATAGCATTTGACCCAATGCGATGTCTTGCGTCGAAACAAACATTTTTGAATAAGCATTTGGGTTTAGATCTTACCCACCCTAGAAAGAATAAATAAATATATATATATAAGGACAAATCACACAATTTGAGTTAGCCCCAAACTAAATTCGAGACTTGTATTATGGAATAGTAACTCAACGATACTATATTTTATAATATAATAAAATTGTAACTGAGCTATGTCTGTACATGGGAGATATTTAAGAATAAAATATATAGGGGCTCTTTATATGGCCTATAGAAGCCAAAACTATTATTTTTAGAATTTTTGTCTGTGTATGAGCTAGATTAAAAGATAGGCTCCTTTTAATCCCGGAAAAATGTACAGTTCCCGAGGGATAAAATGTATTGTAACCGAGCAAGGAACTGACAAGAAAAAAAAATAGTATCCATTGATTGCACGAAGTCGCGGGCATTAGCTAATGTTAATTAAAAAAAAATGTGTCACATAGTAATGTGAAATAGACAAGTTAAAACAATTTTAACAGAATGAAAGTAATGCACAACATCGGCCTCCTGTTGGTGCGCATGGGCAAGTTCCGGGACGCGGTGACCAACTTCCAGCATGTGATGCACGAGCAGGGAGACTTCCAGACAGGTCAGTTGGAACGATATACTTTTATTACGTACTAGCTAACTGGCCCATTTTTTTCACGGGAATTTTCAAAAATTTTTCACGGCATGTTAAGTGATCATCGCCGTCCACAGACAATTACAACACCCACGGAGTCCCCCGGCCTTTAAAAAGCCGGCAACGCTTCTGTATCCGCCTTCCCCAAATGGGGAGGGCGGGGAAGTAGGGCCTCCGGCTCTCCCACTCACCGGACAAAGCATGGCGGCTGATAGTATTCCTGAATTATGGTCTAGTTTTTTATTGGAAAGGTGGATAGGATTTTATTATTTTTTGAAATTATCGCGTTCAAACAAACAATTTTTTTTCGCTTTATGCCTCTAATATTAAGTATAGATAAAAGTAGATGAACGTTTTGTAAGGTCTCCACTTGGTGTTGTGCTCGGTGGCGCTGAACGACGCGGAGGGGGGGAAGGCGGCTTTCCACGCCATGCTGGACGTGGAGCCGCCCAGCTACCACCAGGACATCACCATCGACGATGTACGTACACTTACAACATCGACGAGGAATGTAGTCTCTGCCTACCCCTGTGGGAAAAAGGCGTGATCATATTTATGTTCTTATGTATGTAAACATCGACGTACGACAAAAAAACAAAACACTGCTCGTCGCTTAGAAATGACAGTAAATGAGCAGACTTCAACTAGAACCGTTAGTTTGACATTGTTTTAACTTGCATTAAGACTTATTTTCCACACAGTTCTGGAAATGGAACGTTGGCGATATAATCCTTTTCTTTCTTTTGATATATTATGTATATTAGGAGCAATTCATACAGATTGAGTTAGCCTCAAACTAAGTTCGAGACTTGTGTTATGGGATACTAACTCAACGATACAATTTTTTATAATAAATACATATACATATAGAGAAACATCGAAGACCAAGGCCAATTAGAAAAAGGTCATTTTCCTTCATGACTGATCGGGGATTAAACCCGGGGCCTCCTGTGTAGTGGTCAGTACTTTCGGAGATTAGCGTGATCATACATACAAAAAAATTCAAGAAATTTTTTTATTGCTTCCTATTATTCTTTTTAAGTGTCTCTGTCCATTTCAGTCAAAAATAAATGTACCGACAAAGTATTTTTACTGTTTTATTATATGTATTGTCGATCGAAGGCGACAAAGAATGTTGACATTTTCATATACCTTTATTATACAATCTGTACATTATGAGGTACAGTATAATAAAATCAAACCTACAATAAAAAAAAATTCCTCAATAAATTTTATTAGTTTTATTGCTTTGGCAGGGGCTTTGAATATAAATTTATGTTGTGTACGATAAGATAAATATTGGTAGTATAATAATTACGAGTATCAAGCTCGTTATCTGTGTGATATCGTTAGCTTTATTGCATGTATGCACATTTATAAAGCTGTTGCATCAATGCAAATAACGATATTTATAAGCCAAAAGAAGATTCATCGCTTTTTATATTATTTCTATATTATATTCTAATATCTGCATAATATAAAATAAATTCGCTTTTTTATGTCAGAGCGAGGTAAACGAGCAGGCGGGTCACGTGATGTTAAGTGATCACCGCCGCCCATAGACAATTGCAATACCCGGGTAGTCACAGGAGCGTTGCAAGCCTTAAAATCAAAATATTAATATTTATGTCAAAATCGAAATATTTATCCATAAATTAGACCTTTAGAATTAGATGACAGATAAGTACTTTTCATGGGGTGTCTCTTCATGAACAATTAAAAGTACACGTTTTAACTAGCTTTTTTGAGTTATGGAGCCACTACTTTGTAGTGGTGTGGAGCCTGCTGCTTGCTTTGTTAGCCTGCAGCATGGATGGGCCGGGCTTGTCCAGGGAAGTACCACACTCCCACAGAAGACAGGCGCCTGAATGGCGGCAATCAGCCGCCATGCTCCGTCCGGTAAGTAGGAGAGCCGGAGGCCCAACTTCTTCGGCCTCCTCAAATGGGGAGGGCTGAGGTTTTTTATAGGCTTCTGTAACCCGAGGGTGTTGCTGTTGTCTATGGCGGTGATCACTTAACATCTTGTGACCCGCCTGCTCGTTTGCCTCCCTCTGACATAAAAAAAAGCTATAAACAATAAATAACGAACTATATTAAATAAACAATTTTGTTGTGTTATTAAGATTTAGAAATGAGCTTGAGTAACATAATGTTACCGAGCGTCGTGCGAACACGCTCGCCAGCGGCAAGCACTCAGCGGCCGCATGGTCGCCATCAGTCGGGGTCACGAGCCGGGGCATTTGCGTCGCGGATTTTATCAGCTTTTATACTCGCTCCACTACGACCTGTTGACCTATATACGCTGATTATCTGGTATTATCTGCTATATTTAACATGATCAAAATCAAATCAAAATATTTATTCAGAAACTAGACCTTCACAGGCACTTTTTCACGTCAACAATTACTTAACATTTAAATCTCAATCAAGCTATAGACTACCAGTATTTCGAAAAGCCACAGTTGAGAAGAAATGCCGAAAGAAACTCAAAAGGAAAGTGGAAATTAACCAGTTCGTTGATGCATATCCGCTGTATAGAATTAGTTCAGCTATAAATTAATGGCCTTTGTTCGATTTATTTATTTATTTTATTATCGATCACAAAATACAATTGTTTTTATTCATTTTTTATTAATGGCAACATAAATGTTTTGCCATAATTTTTTTTTTGTAATGGTAATTTCTTCTAACAAAATGTCTTACACTTTTACTATGTCGCTCTAATTATAAAAATTAAAATAAATAGTAAATAATCAATAATACACTTGCATTTTATTTAAACATGGGCTGTAGATCCATAGGTCGCTGGTTCATATCCGGCTCGAAGGACCACAACTTGCATGTTTAAATAAAATGCAAGTGTATTATTGATTATTTACTATTTATTTTAATTTTTATAATTAGAGCGACAGCCTTTACACAGCTTGTGTCAGTTATAGACATAGCTATGTAGGTAAGTATGAAACTCACTAAGACATTACTTCAAAAGAATTTAAAAAGGGCCGCTTATACAATTGTCTTAAAACGTGAATGTGTGATTTATTAGCTTTTGCCAGCAGCTTCGCTCGCATCAAATTCTAAAGATGAGGGAATAGAGACAAAAGGTAGCCTATAACAGTTTCCAGCCCTTCAAATATCTTCACAAAAATAACACTAATCCTTTGTTCCGGTTTGTCGTGAAAGATCGACAAAGTTTGGATTATATGTACGTTTTTATTAAGAAACTATATTGATTATTAGGAAGTAATGAATATAAACTTCATAGGTAGGTGAGTAAGTGAGTATTATTAATATATGTAAATCAATTAGCAACAACATATGAAAATCGATAATCGGTTAATCGATAGATAATTAGCGCCCCCTGCGAACAGATAATAATTGGATGAACAACAACATTTTTTTTAAATGTTATGTTATCGATGTATGTTTTGAGGTTGTTATTTAAAAATATATATTTATACTTACAATAGATGACGTTTTTCTATCTTAATGTTTAAGACCTTTCGAGATGTTAAAAATAACAAATGTAAGCTCTGATATGATATAAAAATGAAGTATATACATATGTTTGTTCATACGTGTGCAGAAAAGATCCTATTTTTAACCCCCGACTCAAAAAGAGGGGTGTTATAAGTTTGACGTGTCTGTCTGTGTGTCTGTCTGTCTGTGGCATCATAACTCCCGAACGCATGCAGTGATTTCAATTTAGTTTTTTTTTTTGCATTAAAGGTGACTTATGTGCGAGTGTTCTTAGACATGTTTGATGAAAATCGGTTGAGCCGTTTAAAAGTTGTGAAGAGTGAAAGTGGGGAGAATTAAAGGGAAATTACTTATGTTCTTGTGTCGGGGGTTTTTTAAATTTTTAATTTAATTTTATTTCAGAAACAATTTCTGAAAAATACTAAATGATAAATAAATTGGACAGTTTTAACAATTTGTTGTAAAATAATACCAATGTTTATAGCGCTATATACGTTTTAACATATCCACTGCGGTTGCATAGGGTAAAAAGTAAATTAAACTCCTTATATAAGTAGCATGTTTTTATTTTTTATTTCGTTTCTGTCGATTGATTTCTACGAACGATTGTCAACGTAATATGACTCGAAGCTGATAATATGTATAATTTGAGATCCGTTTATCTCTCACTTATGATAGCCGCTTGCTTATTACAGTCCAAATGTGTAACAGTAATAGTGTTTTTAGTTAAAAGCCGTTTAATAACGAATAATTACTATGAATGCAAAAACACTAACTCATAAGCTCATTGAACTACATATTTACATAAATACATACGTACATACATATCACGCCTTTTTCCCATAGGGGTAGGCAGAGACTACATTCTTCCACTTACTGCGGTCCTGACATACTTTCTTCGCTTCCTCCATATTCATCAATCCTTCCTCCACAACATTTTTAACCCCCGACAAACAAAAGAGTGTTATAAGTTTGACGTGTGTTCATTTTAAATTTTAATAAATCCTTGTATCCTATTACACAGCCAAACAAGCACGCGAGCCCTCTTTATAGAAAGGTTTACCGACATTGGAATCAAATACCAAGGCATGACTGTAGGAGCAGGATGCGTACGAGTGCGTGCTGCGCGACGTGGTGCGCGGGGACCGGCTGTCGCGCTGGTCGCGCCGCGCGGCCGCTGACGCCGAGCGCTGTCTCGCGCTCGCCGCCGCCGCGCTCGCCCGCCCCGCCTCCAGGGATGACGATAGCGGGTACAACTATTCTTCGATCAATAAAAAAGAACTATATTCACAGTTCCAGA
>JADGIL010003894.1:0-19787 GCA_020352625.1 Cactoblastis cactorum
ATGCCCGCGACTTCGTCCGACCAATGGATCGGCCCTCTCCCCTTGCTCGGTTACAATAAATTATATCCCTCGGGAACCGTACATTTTTCCGGTATAAAAAGTAGCCTATCTTTTAATCTAGGTCATAGTCCATCGCCATGCCAAATTTCATCTAGAGTAGTTCGGTAGTTTTTATGTGATGTGCGTACAAACATACAAACAGACAGACAAAAATTCTAAAAACAATCGTTTTGGCTTCTATATGTACTATAAAGAGCCTCAATATGTGTTTTTCTTAAATATCTCCCATGTACATACATATGTAGTTCAGTTACAATTTTGTTATACATATGTACAGATTACATTTTTATCGCCAGAAGTAGGGGTTAAATTAGTCACATGTTTTTTTTTATTAACTCTCATGCGTGCTTAAATTCTTTAATGTATACGTGGCTAGTTTAACTGTAAATAAGACATTATTTAGTTCTTTTTTAGATGTTGAACTCCGGAAGGAATTATAATAAATTTATCAATGATCTTTGTCATGTTAAATTCATTATAACTTAGCTACTTAATATTATTAATTCACAATATTATTAATGTACTTGTTTGTTTGTTTGTCCATCTTTCACGTCAAAATGGAGCACCGGATTAGTGTGATTAAAGTGAGATAGTTGAAGGGTTGGAGAGTGACATAGTCTACTTTTTTCTCTTTCTATTTGTTATTTCCTCACCCTCTGAAGCGCGCAAGCGAAGCCGTGGGCAAAACTCGTGTTAGTTAAAGGCATATAAATTAAGTAAATTGTTATTGTAATTGACAAGGACTTTTCCAACGTCCTTTATAATTGATAGAAAAAATCGTTTGATAATTGCTACTTTAAAATATATAGCTTCCCAATTTCACGCTACAGTACGAATTACAAGAAAAAAACCGTGACACAATATACCATAAAATACCCAGGAAATTATACTCACACGGCTAAATAAATGTATGTTATTAAAACGAAAGCCGTGTAAAATCGGCACCCGCGTACAGGCGTCAGTTGTCCAGCCAATTAACTGAATACATTACATTGTACCGAAGAGTTTCGGTCACGCGTCAGCCATGACATGGATAGACGTTCGTATGGAATAATTTAAGTTTTGAATTTCGAACGCTTGATGCGATGACGGGAATATTTTTTTTTTAAAGTTATTATTTCTAATATACCTGCCAGCTTATTAACTCATTCTTGCGGTTATAAAACTATGAGAAAAAAAGTATATCTCTTTGTGCCAGTAATCTATACATATAATAAAACAGTAAAAATATTTTGTCTGTACATTTATCATTTGAATCAACTCAAGGCATAATTACCATTAACTTTTCAAGAATCCGTTAGATGGCGCTTTTTCATCTTATCATTTTATAATATGATTTGAATATTGATTTATTTCTTTATTTCACATTATTATACATTGAATTCGAAATTTACGCGGACGAAGTCGCGCGCAACAGCATTAGTTATAAAAATCTGAGTTATATAGTTACTGGACAGTTTTATAGTTAATGTCGCTTTTGAATTTACATTTTAATAAATTTATACTAGTGTATTATCGATGTTTAGTTTCTGTGGGCAAATAAGGGGCTATTAACTGAAAACTTTATGATGCGATTTATGTATGGTCACGCATTGAGCACCAGAGTTGGTTGGAAATAATTATTCTTCATAATATAAATAACATGTATAGAGTATAATATATTATTATATTATTTTTTGACTCTTATATAACGGTTATTTTAAAATCGTTTTGAATTTCGAACAGCAGTGCTTTAATACAATTTTAATAGCATTGTATCTATTTTATCGTATAGACAAATGTTATTTCCTGTTTTTCTTTACCAACTATGTCGTATAACTTCGTGATTTTTTTTTTTACTTTGTGTGTCTAAAGATAATTCATATAATTTATTTTAAATATTTACGAGAATTGATTAAACTCTAATTGATCTCTCATGGTAGGTAAGTCTAAAAATTTAAAAGCAGACTTTGTCAATAAAATCGTTTCATCACTATTGAAAACTAACTAAAACTTCTAAATCGCACTAGTCACTACCCGAGTCGAGTTTAAATGATTAATTTTCCCTCATTAGTTGACTACCTAATCGACTAGCCGCGAGTTAACTAAGTGCTCGAAATTTCAAAGTTAAGGAACTAGTCAAGGAACAATGTTGTATGGTTTTGTTTCTTTTTTTTTACTCTTGCAAAGTAGTAAAGTTCAGTATTTTTTAATTCATAGTATTGTCTTTTTTTAAAATAAGGAGATATGAGCATGAAGTAAAAAGTCGTGATCGTAGATAACTTTTCAAAGATTTTATTATCATATAAATAATTAGAAGTGAATTTAATTCGATCGATGTAATATTAGTATCAGCATAACTAATATTATAATACATTGATCGAATTAAATTTATTTCTTCGTTACAAAAGAGTATGTACAAATACATTAAACTCTATAAAAGGTGCTGAAACTTTTCATTTCAAATTAGTTTCCTTCGTAAATAAAACATTCAACTTTAAAAGTATGAAGCTATTCTGCTGGAATATTTACTACTAAGAGGTCAGATTAGGGTAATATATTCACCATTTTATCTGTTAAAAAATATACCTGTCTTTTAGGTACCAACGCGTTGACACTATGAAGTTCTTAATCCGAGAATCGAGGGCAAAATAACTGGATAAAACTGGTTTGAGGATAAAATTGTCAGTTTCAGACTTAGGTAATATCGTGAAATGAAATTTGACAGGAAAAATCTGCTTTTATTTTTGTTACGTAATTGCGGTTTTAAAACTCTTTTGGTTTTGTTTTTTTTAAAGAAATAGTAGGTATTTAGTTAGGTATGTAAATTAAAAGGTTTTTTTTTCAATAAAATTTTACAATAAACATCTATTTCATTATCTTCTATTATATTCAATACATCTTTATCATAAAGCAGAATAACTAATGGTTTAATTTTATTATCATAATGATTTCTAAATGGAAACCGAAATGGTTTTACAAATAATTCCCGGGTTTGACACGTTCATAAAACAAACTCACATCTGTCAATATAGACAAACTCTTCTGATAATACGAAGCATATTTCACGTTATCGAAACTGTAAGAATTCCGTGAGTACGCATCGCAATTCGCGACGCGGCGTGTCGTCGTCACAGCCACATATCCTCGAGCGAACGCAAACAGTAGCCTCAAGTTTGCAGAACCATTTTGGATTTATTTCACTGGAATCCCGAATTTTATCTCCACTTTATGCTCTCGGTAGCTCAGACTTGAGTGTAAGCTTGAGTCTCAGTTGCGGTCTGATATATTCATACTCTTTATAATTCAATATATTGGTTCGATTTATCGAGTGTGAAAAGAGTATAGAAGAATCAGAACATATATTTAAGGACTTTAACAAGGAAAATATAGGTATACTATACCGAACTGGTTTGTCAGCACTCACCGGTATAACATCACATCTTGCCCAATTTCTGCTGACTTGTGTATACATATGTTATTATTTATCTCTGAACTTTTTGTTCAATCATAATAAAATATAGCCTATAGTATTCCTGAATAGTGTAGCTTTCTGAATGTGTAAGAATTTTCATTATCGGTTCAGTATTTCCGAAGATTAGACCTTACAAATAATCATAGTTACAAACTTTACCTCTATATAATATTAGTATAGATGATGCAGGCAGACCCAAGAGTAGTGAGACTCCAAAACTCTTTCCCTTGATTGAATTTTACAAACAATGCAAGAAGAGAGACTGCTGATACATTTTACGTTTTTATTTCGGTCTCAGACATGAACAAAACATCTTCATCAACACATTTAAATAAAGCTGCCAAAATTGATTTCATGACGATTGTACCAGGTTTTCGAGAACCATAGCAATACTAGTTCAAAAGCCACTCAAAGTCCTACTTGAAATATCCGAAATAGAGGTACCAAAGACTGTAAATACGATATTATAATATTGCTGAGCGAGAGAAACAGATCTGAAGTATATCGGAGTATTGGATTCTGTCTACAACGTGGGTTAAGGTAGTTACAATTACGTTATCAATTTGCTTACCAATAGAGCTTACCCGATCGAACCGCCTACTTGAAATTCTAAACGTACTTAGTTGCGAAGAGGGATGTATAGACGTAAGCAGCTTTATTTTGGGTGTTTATATTTATATGACAGAAATGACAGAGTTCGTTTGGCTTTGAAACTACCAGTGCATTTAAAAAACACGGTGCCTAGCACGAGCTGAAATGTAACAGGTCATTCTTAATTCAAAGTGCTAGTTGCTGTTTCCTACGCAGATTGTAAGAGTCAATCAAGGGAGAGGACTCAAAACAGGTGATTCCTCTCGCAAGCTAGCAACTTGTCGCTATATCTGAATATCCTCTTTCCCCATTTGGGGAGGTAGGAGGCTTATTAAAGGCCGGCAGCGCTTTTGTGACCCTGCGGGTGTTGCAAGTGTCTATGGGCGGCGGTGATCACTTAATATCACGTGACCCACCTGCGCGTTTGCCTCCCTTTTAGATAAAAAAAAAAATATCCATTTTACCAATAAGCTCACTATTCTGCTTAGTAGCCTTCGAGTTTGCCAACACTTAGCCCTGCCTACGTCAGGGATTTAGATGTTAAATTTTATCTGTAAACGACAGGTGCTGATTATCGCCGATTTCTTTTTTATTTGTTTGGGTTAAAGTTACTGTCATAGAAAGTTCTTAACTAGCTTATGATGCATTTTTAAATTTAAACTTAAACGAGGGTTCCTTTTTCCCAGCGGTCGCTAGTCCGTTGGTACAAAATTCATATTTGAAACTCTTGGTTAAGAGTTTTGTTTTTAACAGCTTTTTCTCCCTCGCTAAAGGCTTTGTCTGCGTGAAGTTTGATTATACCTATCCCGCAATAGTCAGATAAAAACAATACTATGTTTTTTTAAGTTATAAACTACCTTCATGCCGAATTTTATCAGAATGGGTTCAGTATTTTTTTTATGGCAGACGAGCAGGCGGATCACGTGATGTTAAGTAATCACCGCCGCCCATAGACACCTGCAACACTCGGTGGGCCACGGGAGCGTTGCCGGCCTTTAAGGAACTTATATACGCTCTTTTCTTGAAGGTTCCAATTTTCGGAGATGACCTTTTACGTATAAATAATTAAAGTAAGAAACTTAAACTCTTTATATATTAGTATAGATAAAGTAAACAAGAATGAATAGGCATTACTTGAGTTTGCATGCTCCACCTTAGACTTCATCGTCGCTTTCCATCAGGTGAGATTGAGGTCAAACGTACTCAAATCTCTTTTAAAAAAAACATTTTTAATGCAGGGCATTGAATTATTAAATGCAATATCCATTTAGGTCTTTACAATTAATAACAGGTACCATTAAAGCTGCCAGGCGATTGCTAATTAAATAACAGAAGAGCGATTTTGCCAATTATAATGAACACTGAAACTGAAACTCGCTGTAGTAAAGTTACTTTTGAAGTTTGTTAGTTGGTTTTAGATCGGAAATTGGTACCTAGTATAATACCAAAGTTTAATAATGGATAAAATGTCACACAAAATTGAAACCTATTACGTAGCACGAGTAATAGGTAATTAATAATTATTGTTTGTCGTATGTAAAGTAAAATCAGATTTACATATAATTTTTTTTTATATGTAGTAGACACATATGTTATATATTCTAAAAAAATACAATTAACCAATTGGATTCATTGTGAGAAACTGTATTTATTGAACCCAAGTTTCTAATATTTTTTTATTAAATAGAATGAATGTCTATTACATTGAAAATCTTGTTCAAACATTCCTTATTAATCTTCCACCAATCGTTCTTATGTTATATTGGAAAAAATCGAAAGAGTTAAGCGCATAGCAACTCATAGATAATTTGGTAATACAAAAGCGATTTGCCAATAATGACGATAGGTACGTACCGTACATGAATTGAAATTCTGCTCGCACTAATGAAGCTATTGTAGGAGTCGTTTCGGCAGCCGGTTTTTGCTCGCAATTAACCGGAAAACCGGTTCGGTTGCGGTCAATTTAACCGGTTGTCTGTAGTGCTACAATTGTCGTGCGTACTCTTAATTACAAGTAACCTGGATTGCATATTGCGGATTTTGCTGTTGTTTAAAATTAAACACGGTGAGATTTTTAAAAAATACCGCCATTTCATCATCAACGGTTAGCCGTCATGCTCCGTCCGGTGAGTGGGAGAGCCGGGGGCCCAACTTCTCCGCCCTCCCCATTTGGGGAGGGCGGAGGTTATTTTACAGGCCGGCAACGCTTCTGTAACCCCTCGGGTGTTGCAGTTGTCTATGGGCGGCGGTGATCACGGTGATCACTTAACATCTCGTGAGCCGCCTGCTCGTTTGCCTCCCTCTGACATAAAAAAGAAATTAAAAGGTATTGATATATGAATTTTATCGAAGTCTATCCAAATAAAATCTGGCCTAACCGAGTTATTTCTGTAGGTTTTTTAATTTGAATCTCTTATATTTAATGTATGTACTTATATTTTATGTATGTACCTACCTTTGTCTCACAAATAAAATTCTTATTCTATTCTTATCGCCATCATCTTCTCTTTTAAACCAAGCGTTAAATCAAGGCATCGCTACAACGAGATATAAAAATACTAAATAGATGTTAGTTTTGTTGTAATTGTTATTTTGTTATAAAGTCTCACGGTGTGGAGCCGCCATGACCGTTCTTTTTGTTCTAAATTAGTTTTTGTCGAAATAATTACTTATAATATTTCTTTGTACCTGTTTTCATGCTACTTATATACGCTTTTTTACAATATTTAGTCACATATCTAGGAATGGTAATCGAAATAGAAAAGTTATAGTTTTTATACATAAACCAATCATACTCTTGTAAATAATTAACGTGAGAATTTTGCAAAATCTGATTTTAGCGAGCATTTACGTCCTAAAAGTCCATGAAAAGTTTGAGACCCCTAAGCTTTTGTCCGTGGCTTCTCCTGTGTAGATTAACTTTCATATAAACTGTCACCCCCTTTGGGGTGGAATTCCAAATTCCCCTACACTCTCCAAGGAACACACATACATAAAAATAAGTTCTTCCTTTAAAATAATTATTAAAGCTCTTGTCAAATGAAAATAAATGAAGTACCGATAAAAAGATGGACGCTGGTGTTTGATTTTAATATTCCCGAGCTTTGTCCACATTTCTTTAACTATAAATGAAATGAGAAAAACAACTTAAATATAAAAATACAACCACGACTTCAATTTAGTCGTGCACAGATGTTAAGTAACCGCTCTCAGTATTTAGATGTTACGGAAAATATTAGGTTAAATTCATTTAAAATAGTATTACCGAACTATCGATAGTGTGGATTAAAATAGTGTTGCAGAACTATCGATAGTTGCTTTCGAAAAGTTCCTTAATATCGATAGGTCATTCCAGTGTATCGATTCTATTGATACATAACAATAATATCGATAGTTGACAGCAAGACTATTGATACACTACATATACTATCGATAGTATTGTAATGTATCAATCAATACTATTAATGATGATGGTACTTTCTAAAAAAAAAATACGCAATCGATAGTTGACCTAAGCACGGCACGGCATCACTAAGTTAACATTAGATAAAAAAACAATTTGTAAGAAAACATTGTAAACAAATTCTTTGGGACGTAAAAATTATTTACAGCCGCATTGATAGTTATTAAGCGTTAAACAGAATTACTGAAATTATTATTACTAATTTAATTTACTTAAAACAAATGACATAATTTGTAAAACAGTTTAACAATTAAAAAAGTATAAAAACGACCTCTAATTTCGAGGTCGTAAAAGTTTGTACAAAGGAAATCGGACCAATGGCACCTGAGTTCTTTGCATGCATGCCTCTTGTTTTTATCGTGGTGTTGAGATTTTTTAAACACGCAAATTTTTCGTCTATTTAATGTGAAGCGAGCTTAAACTATGCCACGACCAGTACTTAAATAAGTACTTCCATTTTCGTGGTACCTACTGGCAGAAAAACTGTCACATCTATTGGTTTAGTTTTTTTTTTACATTTATTAATATTATATCATTGAAAGTTACGCGAGATGACATAATTAGTTTTTACACGGCTAACTCACGTTAATTTTAGTCGGTAACGCAGACTACTATGGCGAGTATATTATTAATATCTAGAATAGTGTTATCGCTTGTTACAATAGAGACTAATTAATTTTTATATTAAAGAACAAAACAAAATTTTAAAACGAAATTTTCGTCGCCATGGCCATTTTGATGGTATCTGGGACAAAAAGATATTTCAATATTGTGCGAACAGCCAATTGTTCAATTATAATTTTGTCTACAACAAATAAAATTCTCTATACCTCCACTAGTTGGTGTCTTTTATTTTGTCTGTGGTGTTATAACAAGTGCAAAAGCAGACTTCGAAAAACAAATGTTTAATATCTATAAATTATTGCATCCATTAAAAAGCAATATTTTAACCGAACCGTAGAAATTAAACAATACTGGGTAAATAAGTCTGCTAATTAATAAAATTTTAAATTATACTCTTTAATTGTAATAAAAATTGTACCTACTTTGGCGACCTTGACCGCTAAGGAGGTGCTATCTCCGATCAGATACAGTATCACGTCTTTATTTCTTACGGGGTACATAGAGCCAAAAGTCGGGCGACTCGAAGACCACACTTAGCAAATTGATCCGGTCAGGTCATGATGGAAAATTACCTTTTTCTGATTGGCCTCGGTCTTGGATGTTTATCTATATATGTATTTGTTATATAATATAGAGTCGTTGAGTTAGTATCTCATAATACAAGTCTCACACTTAGTTTGGGGCTGACCATAATATTTTTTTATGTTATTATTTACCTACAATGTGCAAAGAAAAAAAATTTACTTATTATGACGCAGTTTGAGCCATATATGAGAAAAGGCGTGTTAAATGGTCCACGGTCTAAAGGCGAGTTACTACTTACTATCTTTTCCTACTTTTTCCAGTCCCGATCATTAATTGTTATGATATTGCGTTACTTAATTATGATAATAATAAGTTAAGTACATTATGTGCTATTTTTGTTACATATTTAAAAGTTTAACAGTATACAAAAGATTTTAAGCAAATTTTGCTAACAAAAGAATTTTACTTATGTAATTTGTTTGAGTTAATATTTTAACCTAAAACTTATTAAAACAAAAATTACCTCGCTTTTATTTTACAATAAAACGTTGTAAAATAATTGTTTATTTATTATTTTATATTATTTATTTATTTACGAAAGTAAACGTGATGTATCTCTACAAGATATATCTACAGTTACAAAAATATTAGGGTTGTTCCGTATTCATCCTATGACCACTCATCCTCACTTTTTCTTCTTTCATCCTATATCTAGATATTCCTAACACATCCTACGCAAATATGAGTCGAGTATGAGTTAGGAATAGATGAAGAAAGAAGAAAAATCGTAGGATTAGTCGTTAGACGATGAATACAGAACAACCCAAATATGACAATCAGTTAGGTACATGTACAATCAATACTACTTATTTTCCTCATCTTGCTGGAAATATATTTCTAAATACTAGTTGTAAAATAAGACGTTTAAGTTATAAAAATATAAAAGGAATGAAGAAAAATCAGTTCGTTACGTGTACAACCAACGCTATTATCCTGATGTTATGGAAAATATATTTCAAAGTACCAAGTTATAGAAAGTTAATTATGTTATTGTATTGTCCAACGTTATTTATGAAAGGAATGAAGAATAATAAAAATATTAATGGATATATACAGTATTGTGGCAATGGATTATGGCATTTTTTATATTTATATATTCATATTTAAAATAACATTATTACTTTTATTGAGGTATATTGGATTCGTGTAGATTTTTATTAACATACAAAAATGATGCGCTATTTTCCATTGATCACCGCATTATGCGCAATGAATAGAACTATATAATATCTAATGTTTATGTTGTTTTTTCTTTTTTTGCAGAAAAATGTTTTGACAGCTATTTTTCTGATTCGCATAAATTGCGCACTTATCATTAGACAATTTAAGAAACCTAAAAGAAATTTTTTGTTTTAGTCAAGTCATAATTAAGACAACACAGCGTTTTGTTGGGTTAGCTTAGTAGTTAGTATTTAAACAATGTTTTAGATACTCTACGTAAAATTAAGCCTAAAACCACGGTTACTTATTGTAGTTATTTGATTTATCGACAAATGAATAAACTCCTGTTTTTTATATAATAAATCTTACAACGATAACTTTAATATGATTGAATTTCATAAGACGTTTAACAAAGAAAATATTTAGATATAAGTATAGAATGAATGGCAAATAAATGCAAGCAAAAGTACATTAAATATAATAACTGTCGACAAATCACATTATCTTACCTAGATAATTATCTGGAAAAATCTCAGTTTTCAGCTGTTATTACAGCGCAAATTGTCTTCATTTTACATTCAAAGTCTAAATAATCAAACACTTCTTCCTCAATGCAAACGTCCAAAAAACCCGGCAGCCAAACTAATGATATCAACAATTTAAAAAAAACCGTGACACTGGCACGTCACAATCACAAATTATGAAGCGAATCGCGATTTCAAACGTTCGAAGTTTGAAGCGGTGCGCGCGCGAGCTTGTAAGCTCTGTGATGCGTGGAGCAGTTGTAAACTGAACTCGGTGAGCGGAGCGTGTCGGTCCTTCCCGGCTCCGCCTACTACTGCACGGAACGGAGGGGGCGATACACCTCTTAGCCTTTTCACACTTCCCTCATACCTACTAGATCTCCCAGTTCCACTTGACCTCCCCTGCCTCTTCACCTCTAACGCACATGAGAACTTGCGGACGAATTGTTAGCGCTTCTTGTAGTCCTCGCTTGTTTGGGTGTATTTGATGTTTGTTATGCGGTTGGTTTATGCAAATTTAGACCTTATTCTAATGTTGTAGGGTAGTGTAGGAGGTTTTATGTTGGTGGTTGTAAGGTTCTGGTATTTGGCGGGGCGGATGCCAAGACTGTTGAATAGATAAGATAATTCTAATGTATAGCGTTATCTATAGACGTAAAGGGAAGAAATAGCACTAATGGACTATTATAGATAGATAGGTTTAGGGTAGTATGATTGGTCGTCAGGATATTTTTTTTTAATTAGTAATATAATTTATTATATGTATTTTAATTAAATTTTTGCACATATGTCTTTTTTTAACTACAATAGTCAAGCATTTGACCGCAGTCTCACCTGATGGTGATGACGCGGCCGATGGAGCATGCTTGTCTAGAAAAAATATTCTTTTCTTGAAAAGTCCAAGGTTATATTCCACAGGAAACAATGACGCTGGAAGTTAAATAAAATGTCTTAAAATATGCTTTCTTTAAAACTAAATTAATTATTATTTATATTAATTAAATTATTTGTATACTTATAGCACGTTATAAACTACATCTCGAACCCATATTTGGTCACAGAACAGATTCTACTGTTTAAAGAATTTTAGTCATTTTATATTATTAAACATAATAGTACCTAAGTACTTATAACTAAATAAAAAAAACTAAAACATTTGTAAAAAAGCAAATGTTGTTTAAATCCGTAACAAAGGTGTAAAACTAAAAATATAACTCATTTGGTACTAGCTAATGCCCGCGACTTTGTCCGATCAATGGATAGGTACTATAATATTTTGTCAGCTCCTTGCTCGGTTACAATAAATTATATCCCTCGGGAGCCGTACATTTTTCCGGGATAAAAAGTAGCCTATCTTTAATCTAGATCATAGTCCATCGCTATGCCAAATTTCATGCAGATCTGTTCGCTAGTTTTTGTGTGATGCGTGTACAAACATACATACAGAAAGACAGACAAAAATTCTAAAAACAATTGTTTTGGATTCTATATAGAAGCCAAAACAATTGTTTTTAGAATTTTTGTCTGTCTTTCTGTTAAGTTCTATAAAGAGCCCCTATACTTACTATATGTTTTTCTTAAATATTTCCCATGTACAGACATAGCACAGTTACAATTTTATTATGTGTATAGATAATACTTATGCTGAAATGTGCTTGTATATATGCAAATATAATCATACATACTTATCTAAATCATAATCCTTTACTCATTATTGTCTAAAGCTCCCATCAAAACACTATTTTAAAATTTTGTATGTCTTTTCCGTAATAACCAAGGTAAATAGCAGAGAACAGATCTAGTTTACAGACGATAGTTTTAATTATCTTCCAAAAAATATAATTTGTCACACTTCATTTCGGAAATTCAGTTTGTAACGGACTATTTACTCGTGATAACGTCGACGTTATCGGGCGAGGTACATAAATAATAGCTGAAGCGAAGTGTGCTCATCGTCATGGGACCAGCCCCTCTGTCTGTCTGTTTGTTTGTGGTCCAATACAGAACAATTCATTTGTTTTTTTTTAAGCTTAAGAATTTTTGCTCAAAATTCAGTCATGGGAAAGGGCTCGAAACAGGAATTCTCATAAGCGATGGGCAACCTTTTTTTTATGAAAAAGGAAAGCAAATGAGCAGACGGGTCACGAGATTTTAGGTGATCAACGCTGCCCATAGACACCTGCAAGACCCGGGGGATCACAGAAGCGTTGCCGCCCAAAACCTGTCATATTATATCTGAATCTTTATTCCACCAATAAAGCCATTATTTTGCTAAGTGTAGCCTTTGATTCTCGTGACACTTGGCTCCCTCTACCTGTAAGAGATAAAGACGTAATATCTGTAAAGTTGACTATGAGGTAGTAACTTTACGCTTCTGTGCTTCGTTCTGTGATTGCGGGAACTGAAGGCCATCACACCCGAAAATCACATTTAAAACGGGCATTAAAGTTACTTAAGACCCAACACCACTACTGCCTGTCTGATCTAGTTGATCAAAACACTCTCAAAATATTTAAAAAAAAATTTTTTTTTATCGAAGTGGTATGAGCCTGCTGCATGCTTTTTTAGCCTGCAGCATGAATGGGCCGGCTCTTTCGGAGCAGTACCACACTTCCACAGAAGATCGACGCCTGAATGTCGGCTATCAGCCGCCATGCTCTGTCCTGTAAGTAGGAAAGCCGGAGGCCCAACTACGGGGGCTTTTTAAAGGCCCGGTGGTGATCACTTAACATCACGAGACCCGCCTGCTCGTTTGCCCACCTCTTACATAAAAAGAAATAGTCAACCGCTGCCACCTGTAACTTACGCCATGAAAATACATATAGCATCGCTACGTCGCGTCCGTTCTGCTATTTAAACAGCGGACTCGCTTATTACATAGCCCGAGGGCCATTAGATTCTACCTCTATGGGTGCGTTTATTTTTATCACTTGGGAGATTACCACTTCAAAACTATTACGAGATTACCTAATAAGTATAAGAGAAAAATGTGTGTAGGAATAAAAATTAATTTTTTTTTGGGGTATAGCATAATAATTAAAATTATTATGTGTATCTAGATTTGTATTATAATATACGGTACTCTTACTTATATTAATAAATAATAAAATATTCATTCTTAAAAAATTATACATTTACAAAAATTTGGTAATACTTATTATAATTAAAATTGAAAATAATTTTAAGCCCTTACAAAGTTGCGTCTCTTAACAGCTTATAACTAAGTACTTATTACACAATATTACCTTTAAAAAAGTATAATTAAATAATTTTCATAACAACCAACAAATTTCCTCCAAAACCAACGGCTATAGACATCCGTTTCAGTTACTTAAAAAAAAATTACAGAAGCACCTTTAACGTCTCAGTTCCAGGTGTCAGCAATTAGTGTGTGTGTGTATGTGTCCTTCTATCTCGCAATCTGGACTCGCACCCGACTGAGCACCCTCAAATTACCGCATTGACACCACTGATCGTTGTGACTTGGGACATTTTTTAAACAATTTACCTTCTACGTTTTCGATTGCACAAAGAGCCAAAAAAATATTTAGCAGCGCTTATACGGTCCTTGAGAAACTACTTAAACTGGTTTTTATAGTGAATTTCGAATCTATACTTAATATTATAAATGTGAAAATTTGTTTGTTTGTTTGTCCATCTTTCATTTCAAAACGGAGCAATGGATTAATGTGGTTTTTTGTGGAGATACTTAGTTGAATCACTGGCGAGTGACAAAGGGGTTTTTGTCGCGTTCTATGAACATACACTTTCTGAAATAAAGATATTTATAACTAGCTAATGCCCGCGTCTTCGTCCGCGTAGGTTTAACGAAAAATTATATCCCTCGGGAACCATACATTTTTTCGGGTTAAAAAGTAGCATATATTCTAGGTCGTAATCCATCTCTGTGCCAAATTTCATCCAAATCCGTTAGGTGTGATGCGTGTACAAACAATACAGACAGACAGACAAACAGACAAAAATTGTAAAAACAATCGTTTTGGCTTCTATAGGTCCTATAAAGAGCCCCTATATAAGTATGTTTTTCTTAAATATCTCCCATGTACAGACATAGCTCACCAAGTAAAGAGGTGGATTAGAAGTATTTTCTCATACTCAGTTCAGTTTTGACAAAAATTGCGTAAGTGACGTTATTGCACCGAAGGTGCAATATGTATAGATTATTATTAATATTCCTGATAGAAATTCCAAGTGAAAATTACCATGAGTTCTCAGTTTATGAACAATTTGGTAAATTTTGAAAAAACATCACACGCATCTGCCTTCCGTCCGAACTAGCAATTACACACGAAAATAACGAAAAATATGTACTCATTGCCATTTTAACATCTTTCTTTGTCGTTAATACAAGATACAGTATCACGTCTTTACCTTTTACCGGGTAGACAGAGCCAAGAGTCGCGAGACTAAGCCACGCTTAGCAAAATGGTGGGCTTATTGGTGGAATGGAGATTCAGAAATAGTGACAGGTTGCAGCCCATCGCGTTTGAGAACTCCTGTTTCAAGCCCTTTCCCTTGATGGACTTTTATAATCTACGCGAGAGGAGAAGCAGCTGGTACATCATTTTTTTATGTAAGAGGGAGGCAAACGAGCAAGCGGGTCATGTGATGTTAAGTGATCACCGCCGCCCATAGACATCTGCAACACCCGCGGGGTCACAGAAGCGTTGCCGGCTTTTAAAAAGCTCCCCGCCCTCGCCAAATGAATTTATTTTAATGAATCACGTATGCCCATTTTTCTTTAAAAATACTCTTTTGAGTTGACTGAAATAAATTCCATGAAAGTGTAGTGTCTTTTCTATAATAATACAACTATATATCTAACTGTTATTTTATTTTTCTCTGTTGTTAATATTACAAAAAAATAGTTTCATTAAAAAATAAGATTAAAATACCGTATTCTTTATTTTTTGAAAGATTTTCAGGCCAATGTTGATTTAAGTAAGTTAATTAAATAACAATAGTTCACACAAAACATCTTGACTATCTCGTCGCTAGAACGAGATAGATTCAACTCATCACGGCTAGAAAAGGACAGCAATACGTCCGTCACTTCCGCTGCAGAGAGGCGGGACCAAATAGATAACTTCCAAAGCGATGCCAAAAGCTTTCATACGGGTAAAGCGAAAAAGCTCCATCCGCTAATAGCTTCGATATGGACGAGGCGATTCGCAGGTTAAGTTTTTAATTAACTTAGCTTTTATGGCACGAAGTAGTAATGACTTTTTTTCTATGTATGTATAAGTAAATATTTGTTAAAACTGGCGAACGTGTCATGTCGGAATCATAATCATTTTACTGTGAATATTACGGGCTAAAACCTACGTTTTATTCCAGAAGGTTGAGTGTTAATTGTGCCAAATTTAATCAAAATTCGGCCAGTAGTTTTTGCAATATTTGTTTAATCAAAATAAGAATAAATATTATGTTTTCTCTACAGATCATAAAAAAGTAGATAGGTACTTATACATGTTTTAATAATCTGTGGTTTTATCTTTATAATAATAATATGAATCAATAAAATTTAAGTTTACTTTTTTTTTCTTTTTATGTCAGAGGGAGACAAACGAGCAGGCGGGTCACGAGATGTTAAGTGATCACCGCCGCCACATAAATTTACATAATCACAATAAATTTTACGTAAAATTTTACTTACCATATGTATTTGCTTTAAATGCACTTAGGAAAAATCAAGATGCAGCCCAATCGTCCCAGAAGTAATACAATCAAAAACATCCCGTGGGAATGTAGCAAATTTTCGTCTCAGCGTCCTAAAGAGCAGCCTCCATGAAAAATTTAAGACCCCTAGCACTTGTAATTTCTGAGATTTTACTATGTCCATTCGTGATAGCAAAACCACTAAGATCATAAAAAAAATAAAAAACGTCAACTCAAATAACATAAATTTCATGAGACCTCCTAATAGCGATACTGTTACATTTTTTAGACAACTTTTTACATAGACACGTGTCTACTAATCGACGATAAAAAGGACAAAAATCACCTTTTGATTTCTCTGTCTAATTGATTATAAATTACATGGTATGATGAAGGTCCGAATCACATTTATTGAAGTTGGTCTTTATATATATTTGTATGGGTTGTTTTTTTTTTATATAGAGACTTGAGTGCGTTTGACCTCAATCTCACCTGATGGAAAGCGACGATGAAGTCTAAGGTGGAGCACGCAAACTCAAGTAATGCCTATTCACCCTTGCCTTAAAAAATCCCCATACTATAAGGTTGTTCCCCTTATTATGATTTTATTTAATACTAGACGATCCGTGCCCACTTCGTTGTGCCTTAAATTATAGCCTATAGCACTCCTGAATATTGTAGCTTTCTGATTGTGAAAGATTTTTTATTATTGATTAAGTATTTCCCTAACAAATAAATAAAGTTATAAACTTTACTTCTTTATAATATAGTATAGAAATCATCATCATTATCTGAGCAAATTCACAGTTGCATCCTCAGCGGCGACGCTTCAGAGCCCGGGGTCCACTACGTCTTTACACAGAGCGACTTCAGTCTTTACTTTTTCAAATCAAATTATTAAATTTATTTGCTAAATACTACATATATTTTAGGTGGTGAACAATTTTGTTTGATTATTTATTATTATTTCATAATAAATTTAAAGTTTTACTTCGTTTATTGTAGTTTTTTAACAAATTTTAAGAGAAAAACGCAACGTTACAATAAATCTTGCGGCTTGCGTAGGTATTTCAGATACTTACCTAATACTGATGCAAAATCAGTAAATTATATACTTAACTGAATGCTGTAGGTAATAAAATGCTTGATATTTCTACAGCCAAATCAAATACGAATTAGTTAATTCGTCATCATTAAAATAATACAGATGTATCCTTTTGGGGTTCCGTTGTCAATGGTCCAATTTAGAAATAATTCTTATAACGTTAAGGAAAATAAGATCGAATTGTAGTCGGTGGTCCAGATTCAAATTACTGCTCAGATTTTTGAGTTTGTCCAACAATCAGACATAAATAATTAAAATCACACATAAATAAACACTTTTTTATATAAAAAATCCGGCAAAAATATTACAGGCATTTTCCGACCCTGGATAAATCTTTGAGGAACTCCATGTTGTAGTCTCTAGGGAAAAACATATCAGGGAACTCATGCCACAACGAGTTACGTAGCGGAAATTTCTCTTAAGTTATAGTTCGTGACATATTAGACTCCAAGGTATCAGGATAAACTAGGTTGTATACCTGTATCTGATCAAAGGAGAAGAATACAGCTAGTTGCTACTACAGAGTGATGTCGCTTAGTTGCATCAGAAGACATCGCTCGATTTAAAAGATTAAATCATTGTAATGAACACAAACAATGAAAGCATATCAAATCAATCCTACAAGAAAACATACGGAACCTTTCTTAAGAAAATCACTCGCGTTTGACTCATATTAAGTGCTTTAACAATTAATTAGACGTATTATTTTCAAGTGGCAAAAAGTTAATGCTCAATCAGTGTACCTATCTGGTCTTTCAAATCAGTTGTCTTTGGTATGACCACCTGTCAATATGACGTTTTAGTTATTTTATTCTGTGCTTTTTTATTAAAATATTAGACGGGGTTGATCATTGACAAATAATGGTACATATATGTCCATTTAAAAGAAACTTTTTTCATGTATTCCATGTTATGATATTCTCTAGATAAAGGAATGTACTTAGTTCTACAAAAAGGATGTAAAAAGATTAACTAGACTCGGCAACGCGACGGCGCGATATTTTTTAGTTTTAATGCCAAATACGCTTATTATAAGTATCGTTAAAACTCATTTCGGTTCCTGTTTTAGTGAAATGAGACGTAATAATGATAATGTCGCGTGGTCAGAGGAAGCTTCTGAACGTGACGATACAACATTGTTCTTAAAAATATACAGTCTACATGACTTCCGTTGAAACTTTAAAAATGTGTAATTATTTGAATTTTGGCCGCCATCTTGAGAAATATTTTGACACTTTCTTTTGCACAGATTAGAAAATTATACTTTTTTTTTGTTGAAACAAGTAAATATCTGAAATTATTACAAATGTAATTTTAAAGTGTTTTCCGTTTTTGTCTTTTTACCAAATTTATAGGTTATTATTGAATGTTCAGACTGAAAATAATCCTAATTCCTTTCCAGGTTTGAAACTACTTACCTGTTTTTAAGCCCCGGCACATAAGTTGAGCGATATAACTGCACACCAGATAACTTCCAACCTTTTGCATTTTTCATGCTTATTTTATATTCTTATTTAATTAAATTTAAACTCCATTAATTTTATCATGATATGATAAAGAGTAAAGGGTTTTTCTGCATGTTTGTAATGAATAAGCTTAAAATCTAATACTCTGATTTTGATGAAATTTTAGCTAGTAAATTTTACAAAGCAAAGTGTAAATTAAATAGTTAGTTACAACTTTTTATTAGTTATGAATCCGCGAAGGCAAAAATGCCTACCCCAGCGGCTACTGTAATGACAGCTAATTATAAAAATTACGAGCTCAAAATATTTATGTCTTCGTCGGTTCTCCATTGACAGCTGATACAATGGTGTGCGAATTTTAAATAAAGGTTTATACATATCTACGACGTATTTAAATAATTTGGGAGTTTTTCCTAAAAACTATATTAGAGCTCCAAAAAAGTCGTGACAAGATTTCTTTCTGGTGGGCATCGCTTACGTGACAAACTTGATGTTGCGTCCTTTAACCGCTTTCCATCAAAAACGCTGCATGCCTGTACTACATGAGTATGTAAAATTTAAATATTTTTAGTACATATTATCAATAAAACTACATAATAGTTGATATACATTTTATCCCGCAAAAATTTAGGTCTGTCAGACCTTTCTTTAATTTAGTTTTAATGTTCGTTTAGTTTTTAGTAGTAGGTATAACAGGACATCCTACTTCTGTATCTATTTCATCATTTTTTTAATCAATAGTATTTCCTTTTACAGGTTTAAAATCCTACATTGGAAAGTAACAAAAAAATCCATCCACCATTGGCCTTCGTGTCAATTTTTGACTGTATCTACCCCGTAAGATATGAAAACATGGGATTTTATCACGCAATCGTCTCAAATACGCAAGAGCCCTTATTACAATCACTACATGCGCTTGCGCACGACACGACACGCGCCCAGGGTGCTGACCCGCCGACCCACCTGCCTCGCACGGGCCCACTGCCAATTTCCCCAAAATGGTGGCTATCCCCGAAATTGCTACCTCAACAGCTCCTCTTACCTTAATGCTTTAATTTCTTAAGTTTACGCGAAT
>JADGIL010003901.1:10449-20919 GCA_020352625.1 Cactoblastis cactorum
CGCCTGAATGGCGGCTATGAGCCGCTATGCTCCGTCCGGTGAATGAGAGAGCCGGAGGCCCTACTTCCCCCGCCTTCCCCAAATGGGTAGCACGGGGGCTTTTAAAGGTTTTAACCCCGCGGCTGTTGCAGTTGCCTATGGGCGGCGGTGATCACTTAACATCACGTGACCCGCCTGCTCATTTGCCTCCCTCTAACATAAAAAAGACTGATTTACGTAGAAATATCCTAAAATAAGAAGGTACTTGATGCTAATTATTAGGTCTAATTTGATACCGTATTCACCCAATGTGAGCTAAGGATAAGCATATTCTTTTAGTAAGGAAAGAACAAGATATGAACATGTAGTGCGCGTTCTTAAAATAATACAATTAGAAAAATAAGTATAATTGCTAGGACAAAACTCTTTTGATGACTTGAATATATGACTTAATCAATTACCGTTCTTCCCCACATGAAAAACGTAGAATAATCAGGGTTAAAATTGTTGAATAATTACAGCTGTGACTTTCAATGGGCCTACGACTGGTACGAGAGACATTTATTGACTACAGAATGTTTGAGGGATGACATACTATTAGTATGTGTTGACGCTTGTAAATGAATCTTAATGGCAATACATGAGACATAAGAAAATATTATATTCTGATATCCCAATCGAACCCTCCACAACCACACATCTAAGTGAAGCACTTGACAAAAGTTCGCGATGTTAAATCCGATTTGTATCAATGTTTGGAGAAACACAAGACATTTTCTGACACCATACTTATTTCCAACGGATCACATCTCGGCGAATCGTTCATCGAGAAATTGGACACAAATAAAGTCACATTTATATCCTACATCGCCTGTGAAAATTTCAACTGTCTAACTTTCACGGTTCATGAGATACAGCCTAGTAACAGTCAGACAGCGTTGCCTTTGTCGGGTTACCGTTTTACCTTTTGGGTGCGGATCTCTAAAAACAGAATTATTAAGAAGGGGCTCCCATACATCATATGCGTATTTTTTTAAATAGACCTTACCCTCGAATCAGACTCGCATTTGGTCTGCCTTTTCATGCTTATCGTGCAGTGGTGTTGTATCATTTACTAGTAAACATCATTATTATTCTGATAACGTGGGCATCATGATAAATATTCGGTGACGTAGCCAGCGGCATGTAGATAGACTTTATGATTTAAGTCTGGAGACAATTCTAATATGGATTACAATCATGCAGTAATATTGTAACGTATATTCATTTATTAAATTCTTCCTAGACAGCTATGTCGCCGACACTATCAAAAAACGTCAATTTCCACTTGCAAAATACGAATTCTAACGTCAACGTCTCAAAGTTAGTAACGTCAATGTACCGTTGGGTCGTTTACCTGAAAAATAAGCGTTTATTGGTCGGTCAAAGGGATCAAAGGAATTCTCCGAGTAAGGGACTCATTCTGCGAATATAGCTTAACTGACAATTGAAAAACTGCTTTTTTTATCTATGGAAATAGTCCTATCTAGCTGTTTATCTGAGGTTTGAAAAACCGCCCCTAAATCCATCTGGAAACTAAACAAGAGAGTACCTTCTTTTTTTCTAAAGTATTTAGTTTAGTAACAAAATAATTTGGGTTAGTTTTAACGGAAAGGAAAATATGTATTTTACCGTTACTGTATATTTTTTACTAGCTAATGCCCGCGACTTCGTCCGACCCATGGATACTATAATATCTTGTCAGCCCCTTGCTTGTGAGTACAAACATACAGACAGATAAAAATTCTAAAAACAATTATTTGAAGAGCTCCTATATATGTTTTTCTTAAATATCTCTCATGTACAAACATAGCTCAGTTACAATTTTATTAAAGTATAGATTAATGTCCCTATGAACAATTTCTTACCAGCTAAGAATAATAAAGTAATCAATGTCGTATTACTGTAACGCGACCACAGTTAAGAATCTGCTTTCCAGAAAGATTTATAACGGAATAGTAAATATTTGGTCAAATATATTTTTTAAACTCTCTTAAATGCACTTGCATTCGAAGTAAATATGCTTCAAAGACTGCTATATTGTCTACAGTACTGAAGACTGAAGTACGGAGTCGACAAAAGAGTCTCCGTATTCAATATTACACCTTAGTTGGGTGTATTACGGTCGTTTTTAACTTCTATTGTACAGTACATCCTATAATAGTGTTCCGCTCTTGAATAATTGAACGACACCGTGCAGACGCACCGTTTCTCGCGATCTTATCTCAGGAACTGATGGGGTATTTAAAATTTCAACCGTATGCCTAAACATTAAAGTAGGTTTTGCCATCGAATTAACAAATCAAGATCCAATGCACTCCGTTGACGTAGCAAGTCACGGCAGCAGAAATTCCTAATGCTCGTCGGTACGTGTGTACATTTACTTGGGTGCGAGTGGAATTATGAATTTACTATTCGTAGTGGTATGAGCCTGCTGCGTGAAGCCTGAATGGTGGCTATGAGCCGCCATGCTCCGTCCGTTAAGTGGGAGCCGGAGGCCCAACTTCCCCGCCTTCCCCATTTGGGGAGGGTGGGGGCTTTTAAAGGCCGGCAACGCTTCTGTGACCCCGCGGGCGTTTCAGATGTCTATGGGCGGCGGTGATCACTTAACATCACGTGACATGCCTGCTCGTTTGCCTCCCTCTTACATAAAAAAAAAATTGAATCCGTGGGCATATCACGTGAAAAAGAAATTAAATTTATCCGTCGATAAATTTCTTCATAACTTACTTTTGCGTGTAGGATGAACAGACATGTCTTCACCTTTTCATGAAACTTATTTCTTTTTTATGAGTCCAATATTTTATAAAAATCATTCCCCAAGGCACTACCAGTAGTGCGTCTTGGTAGTCAACCATCCATCGAAGAAAATGTAGTTGCTGTGCACCTTTAAATAACGTGACCTTGAAAAATCTATATCGTATTCCAGTATTATTGTCAACTTTAAGACACTTAAAATTACTTTAAGAACCACTTCAAGTAATCAGTGTGGTGTAACCAACGGCATGCCGACGTCACTTCTGTTCCTGTACATTCTGTGCCCCGCTGTGGTTGCCCGCTGTCTATTTCCATTTGGCCCACGGCGATAGAATTAAAATAAGCTCTTGCTAACGATTTTTATCAGTATTTTTAAACTCCCCACCTCCTCGGAGATCCTACCCGCCCCCCCGACCACTCTGCTTAATAACTAATTTTATTTAGATGTCTGTTTTGCGGTTAGATTTAGTTTTTAGGGTTCAAAATTACCCTTCAATTTATTTGTCCATATTCTGTCTCTAATGCCTGTCAATGTAAAACTGTTTATCTTTTTTAGGGTTTCGTACCGAAAAGGTAAAACGGGACCCATATTACCAGAGTTCGAGAGTACTTATCTTAGTTGTGTTTTTAACTCCCGGCGCAAAAAGAGGGGTGTTTGATGTATGTGTTTCGTTATATTGTGTCGGTGGTATTAAAATTTTTATTTACTTGTATTATTATTTTTGGATATTATGTTAGTAGCTCGTAGTTTCTTAATTATGTTTAACCTGTCACAGTCCGAGTGTAACCCTTGTGTTTAGGTGTAATAATCACATATTTATTTTTATAAGCATCTTATTTGTGCCATAAAATCAAGTTATCATCTACTTGATGATAATCAAATAAGAAATCATGTATTGTTATTATCGGATAGAGAACTTTTAATCTGCATTTGTTGTTTTATTGCATGCAATGATAATGAATAACGCATACAATATTATTTTCCCTTGTATTATGTTTTGTTTTTCCCTTGCGAGCTAGACCCCCGCCCTCCCCAAATGGGGAGGGCGTGGAAGTTGGGCCTCCGGCTTTCCAACTCACCGGACGGAGTATGGCGGTTGATAGCCGCCATTCAGGCGTCTGTCTTCTGTGTGAGTGTGGTACTTCCCCGGACGAGCTTGTATGGCTTGTAACTATACCAAATTTCATTTAAATCGGTCAAAGCTGCGAAAGCGGAACAAACAGACATGGATTTCGGATTGTATTTTGTGAATGTAAATCGGTTTTCTCGAAAGAAAATCTGCAAAATATTTTGAGATCATAAGTTACATTATAATACAGTTTATACGTAAAGATATCATTAACACAGTGAAATATAATGCTTGTTGCAGGTATGAGCGGCGCCGGCGAGGCGTGCGCTTGCGCACCGACGCCGCCGCGGCTGCTGCCCGCGCCGGAGCCCGACCACCTCTACGACCACCACTCCTCCGAGGAGGAGCTAGAGGTACTCACCGCTTTCTGTTCTTAGTATTATTCTTTTTTTGTTTTTGGGATTTCACTGTGGTAACAGCATGAATCTTTTCATCATTAACTAGCCGACCCGTGCTTACTTCGTAGGGCGTTAAAATATAGCCTTTAGCACTCCTGAATAGTGAAGCTTTCTGATTGTAAAAGAATTTTCATGATCCGAAGATTGATTACCCTTATAAAAAACAAACAAAGTTACAAACTTTATATAAATATTTAATTATATTTGGTGGCAATGAAATTATATTCTTCCAAGATAATTGTTGAGAGAATCACAACGTTTACGCGTTAGCAAATAAAAAAATTGAAAAAAAAAACTACTTTGACGGACTATGTGTTGCTCAATTCCAATTTTCCTAAAAAACTTGACGATCAAGCCACACTCTACAGACAAGATTATTAACTAAATAAAATGACATAAAAAATTACAAAATAGTCAAATACATACTTAAACATCTTTTAAAGCTATAGGAACTAAAACGTTTTACCAACGTTCAAGAATTGATCCATGAACTGCGTAGCTGGAACGCAAAAATATTTTTATTGATTTAATGACATAAAAATTTCGACATACATCAGTATGTCGAGACCGGAAGGGATTGCACCAAAGAGGGTTTCAGTTACCGGCGGCACAAAGGGCGGGTGGCGGAAACACGCGAATTAAGCCTATCGAGCTTTACTGGTTAGCTCGCTCGGTATCCGAAGCATACATACATACATATGTATATAGGTCGAACTTCCGCCCATGCTAGATCCTGAACGAAAAAAGAAACACGTGCATTGACTTTTATTCATATGCGTTTGGCCAGGGACACTAATTACCATTCTAGCTACCTAATTACATACACCATACACTATTTACGATTCTATCTACATAATGGTATGAGCCTGCAGCATGAATGGGCCGGTTCGTCCGGGGCAGTATCACACTCCCACAGAAGACCGACGCCTGAATGGCGGCAACTTCCCCGCCCTCCCCATTTGGGGAGGGCGAGGTATTTTTAAAGGTTTGCAACGCTTCTGTGACCCCACGGGTGTTGCAGTTGTCTATGGGCGGCGGTGATCACTTAACATCACATGACCCGCCTGCTCGTTCGCCTCCCTCTAACATAAAAAAAAAATAGTTTCTACCAATTGTTCACTAAATTCCACGACCGTTTGTTCGTATTATATGTATATTAGTCTACCTCGTAAGACGGGGGACTGGTGTAATGCTTGTATGTGTAAAGTTTTTATAAACGTGATGTGTATAAATCGACGTTATTGGCATTACTAATACTTTATATAAGAAGCCGTGTTGGGCGAGTGGTAATGAATTGAGATCGAAGGGAATTTCATTGAAGGTGTTTAATACACACGAGTGAATTATATTCTCAGTAATCACCACGTGAGATTCAAACCTACGCCTTTTAGCCGTATGGAGCGCTCAACCCGTTAGGGCCACCCCCACTTTAAATGACTGCTATCGCTTCAATTGTTCCGTATATCGTGATTCAAATTGATCGATTAACTCAACGATACATGATTCAAACTCAACGTCTACGACGACGACGACCTCCGTGACTTATGTACTTAGTGATAAACATGCCTGTTCGCTACTCAGGGCCCGGGTTCGATCCCCAGTCAGATCACGATGAGAAATGTTGGTTGATTGGTCTGAATCTTGCATGTTTATCTGTATTTTTTTATAAAAATATATACCCAGTGTTGTTGAGTTACTATCCTGCAAAAAAATCTGAAATAATAGATTTAATAATATGATAAAATAATCTAAAATAATTTAAAGTGGTATGAGCATGCTGCATGCTTTTTTAGCCTGCAGCATGAATGGGCCACCTCGTCCGGGGCAGCACCACACTCCCACAGAAGACCGACGCCTGAATGGCGCCCCTTTTATATATTTTATTATTAAAAAAATATAGATAGATGTAAAAATTAACACACAAAAATCGTTATTTAAAGATAAAACAGTGGTTGATTAGTTTTTAAAAATAATACAAATAGGTTTGCGCCGGTGAATGCATCGCAACCTATTTGTATTATAACCACCACCTACTATAATTGTAATCGGCACGTGTCACCACTGTTGTTGGTTTGTAATGCGAATTTACATTAGACCTTAACAATGTATATTTAAACGAAATTTATTTAACGTTTTTTAATCAATTTTGTCTCCTCCTTATTTAGTTTTTGATTAAGATTTCGTATCTACATTTTCAGACTACTATCTTACTTAGCATTACTTATCTTAATAACTACATAGTTTTCACTGTTAGGTAAAAATATTAGAAATAATAAGTTTAAAACTAGCACTAATTACAATGTTATGTCAATAAACTATACAAGAACAATAAACAGCACTTAAAATGTTGAATAATAATATTTTACACAGGTGTTATGATGACCCCCGCCGTTTGTAAGAATTAAAGCATAGCAAACTAGACAGAAGTGTACACGAGTCTCCGTATATCCAAGTCGGACTCATCACACGCCACATTAATTCCCGTGACACGCCGCAACCGAATTGCCGGTTCTAACTAACTAGATGCAGCTGCAATGCAGTCTGCCAGGCTGCTTCTAGATAATATGCTCTCTATTTTGAACTACCTACAAAAAGGAGGTGGTTCTCAATTCAATGTATGTATGTTTATTTTAGTACACTCAGGTGTCTCGCTAGAGAATTTTGCAGCCAGAAACGGTTTTTTAAAGCAGTAATAAAAATAAAAGGATTTGAGTTTGTCGCCGTTATTTAAAATATGCAGGCTGATATCTTTTGCACGCGGTCGCTCGCGTAGATTTTGGTCTGCCATTTACATCTATTCTAGATAACCAATCCTACGTTACATCATATTTTTGGAACTCTAATGGTATAGGCAGCGTACGCCAAGATAGCTCTCAGAGAGCACATTTTTTTCCGACTTTAAGGTCTATCCGCACACAACAATGCCGGCGCTCGTCAGTGACAGTTTCGTTCAGTATCACTGAACGTCACTGATACTGACGAATACGAATAGCGTCATACAAATTGTATGCTGCAATATCATTTTTCACTGATACTGACGGACACGTTACCGATCGGCACGTGCCGGCACTGTTGTGTGCGGATAGGCCTTTAATTGACATATGTCATTGTGTATTACGACCAAAGTTACATAAAATCATTACAAATTGTAGCCTTTATGTTATTCTGGTGTATAACCTATATAACTGTAGAGTTTCATCTAAATCCGTTCAGTAGATTTTTCGTGAAAGAGTAACAAACACACATTCATCCTCACAAACTTTCGCATTTATAATATAACAAGGATACGGGGATCGCTTTTAAGGGTTTTGCAGTGAAATGATAAAAATAGTCGCATGTGCTATATCTATTATGTATATTTATACCATAGCACGATATCTTAAGGGTAGCCTACTTTCCTGTGCTTAACATATTCACGACGAAATAGAGCTAAAATCGGTCGTGCAAAGCCATGCATACAAGCAGAGCCTCCTAATTTGACGTTGATACGGGCTGACAATTTGACAGCCGTCGCGGGGATTCTATTATCTCATCGAGAGCTTGCTGCATGGCTGCAACTCCCGTGCATACCGCTTAAACTGATTAAAAAGTTTACGCCGAGGTCGACGCCCGCCGGCCGGCGAAAATTACTAGACGATAAAAAAATGACAAATTGCAACGTAGCGCCGCGTCAAGAGGCCGGAGGTTTTAAATTTTTAAAACCTTTGCTATTTTATTTGAGCTTGTTTTGGTGATTTTTGGTTGATCAAAATCAAATCGGTATAGCAAATGTATTTGCCACATTGCATCGTTGTCAAGTACATAGCGATATTAAGACGCAATACACAAAATGGATGCCGCGGTCGCTCTATAGTTTATGGCAGTGAATAATTATGTTTTTTTTTACATTTGTGTTTCTTTCCTTTATGCTCAAGTTATTTTAGATTCTATAATATAGACTCAGACTCGTAATTCTGAATAAATTCTAAAATAATTACGTTGCTACAGTCCATTTCTACTGACGAATACAACACGTTCGCTCTATATGACGACTACGAGCCACTGAACCGCGCAAGCGAAGTTCTTCGAGATAAAACGCTTTCATCTGTAGAGTTTTACCGACAGCGGAGCGAAGTGTCCAAAGTTCTGCGCGAAGTAACGAACTATTTGGCCACATACATACATCCCGATTACACGAATATTCGCGTTATCGCGATGTGTACGGCCTAAACATACGTGTATGAACTTTCCACCGCAACCCTCCGCCGACTCCTTTAGAACAAAACAAATTGTTTTTACTCATTTTTCCTTGTGCGGCGCCGCGGGCCTGCGACATTTTCAACATTTGTTTATCTTCCCCGCCCCGCTCGGAATTAGACATTCTTTTGTTCCGGCCCGGTTTTAATTGCAAAAAGAAACGCGTAATGGCGCCAGACTGCAGGTTTGTTTACGAGTATATAGCTTGCTTGTGAGCGCCTCTTTTTTATGTAAGAGGGAGGCAAACGAGCAGGCGGGTTACGTGATGTTAAGTGATCACAGCCGCCTATAGACAACTGCAACACCCGCGGGGTCACAGAAGCGTTGCCGGCCTTTAAAAAGCCGATCCCCAAATGGGGAAGGCGGGGAAGTTGGGCCTCCGGCTCTCCCACTCACCGGACGGAGCATGGAGGCTGATAGGCGCCATTCAGGCGTCGGTTTTCTGTGGGAGTGTGGTACTGCCCCGGACGAGCCGGGCAGCAGGCTCATGCCTCTGTGTGTTTAAATAAGTAAAGAATAGGTTGATATAACTAAGCAAACCAAAATATGGTTATTACATTGTTTTAAGGTGGCTACTAATTACGGTATGTACGATACTGAGCTAAAAAAATTCAAACGGGTCTAACCATTGCCAAGGGTTCACATACTCGTATATAGTTGTTTAGTTATTTGAAGGGTGACAACGCTCTTGTAGTTACCGATCGCTTTGTGGCGCGCTGGTCCGGAAAATCTGTTGTCTCGTCTCCGGCGCGTCCACGCGTCCACCCGTCGACTTCAGACTATACATGCATTACATTTGTTGGGATCAGACACACGTTGCACTACACACTTATACTGCACAGTTAAAGAACAAACTAGTAAAGTTAAAGATATTCTCAAAAAGATACAAAAGTTAGAATCAATCTTGAGTTACATGTGTAACATAATAATATATTTTTAACTAGTTAAAATAAATTTATGTACGTACCATTTTCTCATATAGGTATCATACTCTCTACATATGGAATCAATGGGTTAGCTGTTACTCGCAATTTTGTCCATGTTAAAAGTAATTGTCAACGGAAAACGGTATGTTGAATTTCAAACAAACTACAAATGTTTAATAATATTCTACATATCTATATTAGTAGGAAGACGAGGCTATGTTTATTCCGTAATTCCCGCGGAAGCAAAACTGCGGGTCACAGCAGCTGGTTGAGAAAACTTCCATTGTCCTACATTATTCGATCTTTGAATGTCTCTCATGTCGAGTAGTTACCATAACGAAACTAAAATATCGTCCATCGTAGTCAACATAGGCATCGAACTCGCAACAGGTGATCAACGGCGCGCCGACGAACGCTGCGGCGGAGCGCTTGGACGCGGCGGCGAGCGGCTGCGCGGCGCCCGAGTCGCGGCGGCGCGGCGCCTCCTCCCCGCCGCCCGCCGCGCCCGAGAAGCGCAAGTGGCCGGCGCAGCCCTACCTCGACAGCGACGCGGAGGGCGCCGCTCGGGCGGACGACGACGACGACGAGGACACTAAGGTATGCCATGCTAATATTCATTGTCACCGTGTTCGCTACTAAATTTCCGACATATCATTACATTGAATCAATCAGAGGAGGTTCAGAGACGTTATGAACATATTCTATGGTAACGTTTCCCATATTTTCTCATAGAGTGCCGGCGTACGAAAACCAATTTAAAAAAAGTAAATGTTGATCGTTACAGGTAGAAACTCCGGTCCGCTTCCGCACATCCCCGCCGCTAGAGGCGCTGAAGCCGCGGCGCGCGGGCGGCGCGTGCGCGTGCGCCGAGCGCGCGCCCGCGTCGCCGCGCCGCCGCCGCGCGCCGCTGCCGCCGCCGCGCCGGCACCGCCCGGCGCTCGATTTCGACAAGATGCAACAGGTGAATTTGATAATACATTATTGTACGAGCACGTATATGTCCAA
>JADGIL010003920.1:0-21730 GCA_020352625.1 Cactoblastis cactorum
GCAAAGGCCTCCCCTTTCTTCTTTCACAGATCCCTACTTAGAGCAACCTCCTGCCAATCACTCTTTGGGGAAATGAGATTGCGAAAATAAACACGTCACCGGCCTGCTCGTTTGCCTCCCTCTGCCATAAAAAAAAGAAGGAAGGCGGTTTGTTTGTTCGCTAGATAGATCTGCTACTATTTCTGAATCTCCATTACACAAATAAACCCACCATTTTACTTAGCGTGGCCTTCGAGCCTCGTGAATCTTGGTTTTGTCTACCCCATAAGGGATATTGTATCTGTATTTGTATAACTATTTATCCTAAACTACCCATCTTTACATTTAACTCAAAATTCCCAATAGAATGAGCAGGAACAGCAATTAATAATTAAATACCAAAAAAAAATCAATTAAGACTTGCATTCCAATAGGAAAAACATTATACCCATATGCGGCGACACTAGTCGCTGTATGGGACACCCTGGCGATGTCCATAGAGAAGAAGAAGAAACAACTATCAGTGCAGTTCAGCGACGTCCGTCTGTATGTGCAACCGATACTCCACGACAGAAGGTGCCTGAATATTCAGGTCAACTTGCATAGAGGGACGGGGATGTTTGAAGTACGTATGCTTCTTTTTTATTGGATCGTAAACCTTATAAAGAGAGTCAATAATACTTTTTCACCATAAAACTTAATCATGATACATAGTATTTTTAAGATCATCGTCCGATCGTTTGGACAAAGGGCAGTCAGACCAGAGCGTTTATTTCGATCATTAATTAACTTTTGGTTTGATTGGCATCGCTGATTGTTGGCACCTCTTTTTTTCGTTATATCCATACTAATATTATAAATGTGAAAGTGTGTTTATTTGTCTGTTTTCTATGTGACATAGGCTACTTGTCTCTTTCTATTCTTTTTTTTTTATGTCAGTGGCAGGACAGTCACGCGATTTTAAATGATGACCGTCGCCCATAGACAACTACATCGCCCGCGGGGTTACAGAAGCGTTGCCGGCCTATAAAAAAGACCTGCCCTCCCCATTTGAGGAGGGCGGGGAAGTTGGGCCTCCGGCTCTCCCACTCACTGGACGGAGCGTGACGGCTGATAGCCGCCATTCAGGCGTCTGTCTTCTGTGGGAGTGTGGTACTTCCCCGGACGAGCCGGCCCATTCATGCTGCAGGCTAAAAAAGCAAGCAGCAGGCTCCATACTACTAGTATAAATTCTCCTACCCCCTGAATCCAATACGAGTGAAGCCGCAAGCAAAAGCTTAAAAATATTTTGTTTCAGGTTCTAGATGAAGATTCTGTTGTTGCAACAGGTTACATAGTAGGGAAAATGGTACCCGTGAACAAAAACGTAGTAATGAACTTACCTGAGCACAAAGGAAAAATCTTGCACTCTAATGATGTTTATAATATATTGAAGAAGAAAGATTATTCCTACAGGTATTATGTTTTATCTTCGCTCGGATCTTAAATTAATTTTGACGTCAACCAATCCAAATGACAATTTTAAAAGTTATCATTCATCTTTATCTTGATGAGCTGTTTCTTTCTTGCTGCTTTTATTTATATCCATTGCCTATAAAATGTTTAATACATACAAAAAATTGTTTATTATTATTTTTTCTTCTTAACATAATGACGGGCATTGTGACTCGGACTTTTAAGAGGCTAAAGTAGCGACACAGGTCCAACACGTAGAGGCCCTTTGGAAATTTTGATGTAATGGAGTTCTCCCTCCGAAACCCGCTCACGGTTACTTCAATGATGTACCCATGAGCAGGTCCCGGCAGGAGGGGAAACTATTGTAAATATGTGGACAAGAAAATTGGGTTATGGAATGATATTTGGATGGGCTGGGATGATTGATATTAAGAATGATTTCTTATTATTATTATTCATAAGAAAATCATTCTTAATACCATCATTATTATTAGTAATCAATAATATAAATATACATTTTTCATCATATTAAATATTGTTTATTTTTTTACCATTAATAATAGTTTAATATTATTATTAAATTATAATCTAAAAGTTATCGTAATAATTAAAATGATTTCTTCAATCATAATTTGAGATAATAAATGTATTGCTCTAAACTTTAATTTTTGTAGTGTAACACGTTTTTCTTTTCTACTTGCTTACCAATAACTGGTAAAACATGTAGAAATTAAGCCTTCTTTTATAACTCCACATTTGTAAATTCATGTCTTTTGCAAATAAAATTGTCTTTATTATTTTTTATTACATTGTTGTTCTGACAATCTTGAGAATAAATCTTTGTTATTTTTAGTGGCGAATTCCAAAGCATCTGCGATTCGAGTGAGAGTTTCAACAAAGCTCGTATGTTGTGGAACAATAACTGGACTACTTTCATAGATGGCTTGCTTCAACTCCACATTTTAAATCACAATTACGAAGGAGTGTCAGAAGTTAGTGCCATCAGGAGCATGAGCATAAATGTGAAGGAGCATTTTAAGCGTATATTTTATACGGACAAGATGGCTATGATGGAAGCTGACTTTGTCCGGGGGCATGATCTATTATGGTAGGATCATGTTTTTTTATAAGACTATACAATTTTATGCTTCCCCCCAGGGTCTTAAGTACGAGTAAATATATTATTATTAAAAAAATATATGACAATTTTTTTAATCATCTTTCAGCTGTGGAGGAATAATGATAGAAAGAGTTTTATATAGGGATTTACCTTTAGTATCTAAAGAAGTTCAATTAAAATCTCTAAAGTTCATCCCAAGATATCGAGGAGAAAGTGACGTATGTTTTTGGAATTATTTTATTCATACAATGTATTTTATTGTACAGAACATGAAATTGCAGTAAGAATATAAAATAAAATATTTTGACATTTCAGGTAATAGAAACATTAAATGTTTATCTACAAATAATTTTAGAAAATCTTAATAAAAAGTGTTTAGACATTGTTGATACAGTAAAAGAATCTGATTTTGAGTTGTCAATTAAAATTAAACAAATACTAAAAGACGTTACCAAAATTAAACTGCAATTTAGAGATGCTAATACAGAAACTGTTAAATCATCATGTTTGATTGATGTTTTGCTGGTTAAAAATTTGTCGGTAGATGAAAAGGTAAGTGATCCAGATAACATTGAAGAAATTTTTAATAACTTTCTGACATAAATTATTTAAAAACATTTTATGTTAGTGGACTAACTGTAATTAGAATGCTTTTTTAAATTTTCAGCTACCTGAATTGCTTCACTACATTCTTCAAAGAAACACATTTATTATAAACATTGAAGATGATAATGTCACTAAAATACGACCTTCAAATCTTTACCGTGTAGTTGCAAGTTCATACCACAAAAATACAAGATACCAGCTCATAAAATGGCGTCCTTTAGTACCACAAACCGGTGTAACCACCATTACTGTTAGGAGTAAATCCGACCTTTCTATTCTCTCATCGTCAAGGGCTAATCTTCATGTTGGTCATACTTTAGTCATTCTATCAACATATCCTCAAATTCCTGGGCTGAAAAATCTTGTAGCGGCTTGGCGGAAGGATAAAAGTCGTAATCAAATATATTTGATAGCTATGAGCGAGGACGCTGTAAGTCAGTGGTCGATTCAACTGCCAGATTTGGATTTGGCGTTCAATATCTTCAATAATGTGAGTCCTATTTCCAATTTTCTTGTTCGTATCTTTCTTTTGTGTTAAAATTATCGTGTAATTTTTTCACGCAATTACATTCTTGACAAAATTTATTTAGTTCTACTAGTATCTTTTCCTTCCATACATTACATGATAAATCATTAACAATTATGCAGATTTCCTAAACATATTTTCCTTTAACGAAAGCTATGCATCATTCAGATGATACAGATATGATAAATTAGAATTAGAAAAGAATATAATTTTCAGGGTACATGGGGCGGTGAATATTATCTTCCTTGCCCTGCAGAGCCATTACCAAACGCAGTTGTGAAATTGCAAAGCTTGCAATTAGGAGACATGAACTCCATAAAATGGGTAGAGCAACCTGCGTTGAAAGGACCAGGAATTCCTGTTACGGTTCGTATGAAATCTAATACTAACATTCTTGTTTGTGTTCTTGTTGTCCAATATAAAGGTGGAATCAGCTTTAATAACTATATAGCTCCAAGACAATCTCTCATAGGTTTAGGGTTGTATATTTTTTTTATCCGAACGTTATCCTGGTTGCATCCTCAGTGACTCTTCACAGCCGGAGATCTAAACTAGGAGGTTTGGTACACACAAAATAACTACCATCCGACTTCTGCAACCCAAAGGGTCCAGATCCATTTCTAGGATAGATTTATGGAAACGCTAGATGGGTTCAGGATCCACAGCTTTACGTGCCTTCCGAAGCACGGAATCATCTTTTTAACGGATAATTAGGTAATTCAAGCCTGCGATATCCTAATCATAATAGTTGAGTTGTTGGGCTTTATTCGTTTCTTCATAATTTTATTTTTCAACTTTCATGCTACCTACGTGCCGTTCTTCGCTCGTATGTGTTTGAGAAGTATCTTTAATTTTGTCATTAGTTTCTTTTTCTCGTACAATTATTTTTATTTAAGTTTCCTCTGCATTTATATTAACTAACTTATGCCCGTTATATTTATTTCTATTAACTAATTAACCGTTTATATTACGACGAAGTAACGTCTTCCGTGTGTAAATGTTATTGTCTATATCTCAGGTCTATATCTAAGTGGCGTATCATGATGAAACAAACGTTATATTTTAAATTAGATCTTTTACAATACGATTTGTCATTTTACTACAGGTTCACTACTGCAGTTTGAACTATCGAGACGCAAAACAAGCTATGGGAGTTTACGACAAAAATGATATGAGATCTTATGCAATGGAGTTCAGTGGAATCACTGATAGGTAATAAACTTGAAAATACATGTATAAAGATAAATTTTAATAATTATTGTATTATCTCAGCAGATGAAGCGAGTTTGCACTGTCTCATAATCAGTATAATTTTATCATAGCTCCGTTTGGGATGAACTAATTTTGATAAGTTTTTTTTAGAAAGGTGACTTAATCAATGTTCTTAACTATATTTTTAACTCCCGATGCAAATAGACGAGTCAGTTTGATGGGTGTTTTGTTAAATTGTGTTGGGGGATTTTCATTTTTTTTTTTATTATTTGTTCCTTAGTGGTGAACGTGTAATGGGTCTGATTCCCTCCGGGGCAGCCAGTTCCCGCGTCCTCGCGATCCCAGAGTTGCTGTGGCCGGTACCCGAACACTGGACCCTTGAGGACGCGGCTACTGTACCACTGGCTTATGCACAAGTCATTTATAGCGTTGTAAGTTCCTCGCAAAATCTTTATTTATTAGGTACACAAAAAGGGTCACGAGTACTGAGATTCCTTTATACAAAAGTATAAACTGCTGAATTTCTTTCGCGGTGATCTTCTTAGCATTATCAGTGGTCGTTCCGAAATGCTGGTAGTTTGTAGTTTTGCGTTATTTATAACAATAAATTGCAAAATGACGATTAATTAATTGCCAACACTGTCCTACTTGAATAAAAAGCTTTTTTATTTTTTTGACAAATATTTCCAATAAGTATTACATTTAGCATGCATCAATTATATGTTTGTAGATTACACTTTATTTAAAAATGACTGTCATATTCCTGTCGCCGCCGTCTCATCGCTTCGCTAAAAGACAGTCATGTTTATTATTATTTTTTATTAGTTAAAGGCACATCAAAAATATAAACACATACATTTTGTTTTCTTCTTCAGTTAATCAGGCAGCCTATGTGCGAAATAAAGACTATATTCGTGCACTGCGGTGCTGGCGGCCTGGGCCAGGCAACCATCTACTTTGGCCTCGCCCAGGGCTTCCGAGTGTTGACCACCGTCGGCAGTGCTAAGAAGAAGCAGTTTCTCTTAAAACTCTTCCCGGATTTGGATGGTAAGTACCTTTTCTATATCAATACTAGTGACCCGCCCCGGCGTCGCACGGGTTTCAAAACCTTCCTTGTAAATCATCCTATATATGTATATAAAAAAAAATCCGTACTGTAGTTTTAGCGCCGCTGTCCGGCCGGTACAACACCGCAGCGCTGTGCAATCGCTAGTCCCCTGGATTTTAAATCTGTAATATCTTCTGGGTGGATGATATCGTCAAAGTTGCAGGTCGAACATGAATGAGGAAAGCTCAGGACAGAGAAGAATGGCGTACTGGAAGAAAGGCCTATGCCCGGCAGTGGGCGGAGAAGGGCTGAAATGATGATGAATTTATTTAAATTGTATAATGTGCACAATATATTGAAGGTTATATTTAAGGATATATTGAAGTTAATTGGATAAGGATTAATGTTGTATTGTTTAAAATTGCTTCTTAAATAAGTCATTATTTTTAGTGTAAAATTAAGGATAAAAAATTGTCATTGTGGATTATTCCGAAGAGACATATACCATCGTGGACATGCAACTTTATTATATTATTTTGATCTATCTCGTAGAATAGAAAACGTTATTATTGAACAAAAAGCTAGTACAAGTTTTCGACAGATAGAAAATGAGAACGAAATGAAATTAAGGAAAAAAAGGAATGAAAGCAATATATTAAAAGATTTTAATTAAAACAAAGCATGACGGATAAATTATACATGACACTGGGAAATGGGTGAAATTTAGCTTAAAAGGTTTGACTACAGACAACGGGACAGCTGAAACTAAATAAAAGCTCGTAAAAGGGGGAGTTCTTTGCCCAGCAAGGCCAAGGCTGTGCCTAACATGCTTAAGTAGTTCAGTTATTTATTTTTGTTGTTTTTAATATGTAGTATCTGCTTGCCCTGCTCCCATATTATTTGGGGTAGGCGCAGTATGTCTTATTCTTCCATACTCTTCTGTTACTCGTCAAAAGGTCATTCACACCCTTTCCCCTCATATCCTTCTTCACACAGTCTATCCATCTTTTCTTTTCTTCACACAGTCCATCTTAATATTGGAATAATTATTAATTTAGTTTTAATTTTAGGTTATTATGTTCATTCTCCTTTATACCCTTATATTCCATTATTGCCTTTACTTAAGTAGTAAATTATTCATAATTAATAGCGGAAGACATTGGATATTCAAGAGACCACTCATTTGCGGACATGGCACGATCCCGTACGGATGAAAGAGGCTGCAACATAGTGATAAGTTCAGTACAAGGAGCGCTTAAAAACGTAAGTAATATTTTGTATACAAATACTGTTATCAGGAAGAGAAATTTTTTATTACTATTTTGTCAAAAAATTGGGGAGGTTTCATTAATTTGTATAACTGTTGAAGATATTATATAATTTATTAGTTGTCTTTATGTCGAAATTTGCGAGCGGAATGAGAACCACTCCCTCTTACATTGCAGCTGAAAAAGTGCTCGTTTATATTTCAGATAAAAATCAAAAACAAAATATTTAAAATCTAAAAGGCTTGCATGTCATGATAGAACAACTTTTAGACTTCCTCCGTGCTCCAGTAGTCAACGCATGTGTCTTGTGATCCGGAAGTTTTGGGCTCGAATCCCACTCGAGCTAACTTTGTGAAAAAAGTTATTACTAGTCTGGGAAGGATATTTGATAGACTTAATAAAGTAATCACCGCCGTCCGTAGACACCTGCAACACCCGGGGGGTCACAAGAGCGTTGCCGGCCTTTAAGGGATTTACGCTCTTTTCTTGAAGGTTCCGATGTCGTACCGGTCCGGAAATACCGCTGCAGGCATTTCGTTCCACAGTGTGGTCGTATTAAGTTTCTTTTAAAACGTACGGTGGTCGACCGCCATTCGTCAGACGGAAGTGGTGAAACTTTAGTCTGCGACGGGTAGTACGGTGTAGGAATTCTACAGCGGGTATTAACTCGAACAACTCCTCAGATCTGATTTTCAGAATAGAAAAATGATTCTGTGCTTCGGTTTGTACCTTTCCTAGGATTGGTTCTGGTTTACCCTTGGGGTTTCAAAGGTAAGACGGTAGTCGCTCTGTGTAAAAATCAGTAATCTCACCAAATCACCTATTTTAGGTAGCAGACAGACCCCGGGCTGAAGCGTCACTGATGAGCATGCAACAAGGAAAACGCTCGAATAAGCATGATGGAACAATTTTAAAAATCCATTTAAGTATATCTTTTTTCAGACAACTCTTACCCTGGCAGGCACCAATGCGATTACCTACGATTTCTCACAGATATCGAATGCAGAGGATTACATATTTGGAATGTATAACTTGACTTATGACAGATCATATATCGTTATGGATGCTTCATGTATTTTCTCAAATGTGGACATTATGACCGTAAGTACACATAAAAACTTTCTTGTTTACAGGTGTGGAGGGATACTTTAAAAACATGTTTAGACGTGTTCACTCATAAACAGCAAAATAATACAATTAAAAGATAATAAAATCACGACAAATTTATTTCAGAAAATACAAAACTTCTTAGCTAACGGAATAACAAAAGGGTATGTGAGGCCACTAACGCGCGTGGTGTTCCCTGCCAAGGAGGCGACCCGCGCGCTCAAACTGCTCGCATCAGGAAACCATTGCGGCAGAATTGTGTTGAAAATGCAGGGCTGCAATATACGTGGACAACCAAAGTATGTATTTTTACGTAAATGCTTCTGTAAATTTGCTTCCATAAGGGTGCAATCTAAATAACAAATTGACAGTAAAGTTCGGCGTTGCAGTTTTGAAGTCTATCTTTTACATTCCAAATTGCATCAATTGATAGCTGAAGATTAAATATAATTTATTACAATGAGCAAGAAAAGAGACAAATGCCGCGCGATTGAGAAAGACCCATTTAAAATACGTACACCACACGGCTGTGTCCAGGACACAATTCAGTTTCAAGTCACACACAATTTCTTTTGTGAGAAGCGCTAAAACTGCTACTAAAACGTTCATTATCTGAGAGAAAATAGCTACATACATCTATACGGGTAGAGAAGCAAAATAAAATCGTAAAGTTTTTCTTCCCGCGCAGATTGTAAACGTAAATAAAAGAAAAGACTATAAACAAGGAAATCTTCTTATAAATGAACAACTACAGCTGTATTAAATATCAATCTCCGTTCCATTTTAAAATACTGACTTGTAAAAATTCCTTTGAAAGTTACATTTCATTATAAAGATTTCACAAGAGTGATCTCTTGATTGCAGGATTTTGTGCTCACCTGACAATATCCATCTAATCATAACTGATGTCGATGAAGCTGGTTCCCAGTGGATGAACAGGCTAATAAATCGTGGAGCCACGAAAATCAGAGGTTATTCTTCTATAGTTAACAGCGACATTCTTAACGAAGTGACGTGAGTATTAAGTAGATTGTAAGATTGGTAACATGCGTGTTGAACGTGGGATCGGATGCTTGTTTGCCTGCATAGTCGTGTAGAAATACAAAAATATTAAGGGGAAAGAATTTTAATAAACATTTTTTTTTGGTACCATTTTAGTACATGGAAAAACCGAGGCATTGATGTTGAAATCACTTCAGATGAAGATTTGAACAAAGGGATACTTGGATGGTTGAATAGTTGCATTGAAACTGGCCCAATAGAGGGAATGTATGTGATAGCTGCGAATGGAAAAATTAGCCAGAAAACAGTGGATTATTTGGACGTCGTGGCGAGAAAGTGTCCTGCACTCAAGTAAGTTATATTTTATTAACTTTATTATCTATTGAAATTAAAGATAAATGAGTTTCGAATAGTATTGTCTGTGGTTCTTACTCATAAAATTAATTCTTAGTCGCGATGTCGGAAACTTAGATTTTTAGAATATGAGGCATCTATCCCACTGGGGCATTTATCTCATTGTACCTATATATGTAGTTCATTATTATTTTGTATTTTCAGGTATTTTGCATTAGTAAGTGGCATCAACTCTTTGGGACAGAGAACGTGTGCAACCAGAGCAAAAGATAAATTTCCAGCTAGCAAAGTGATCCTGGTACCGAACAAGGTATTTTCAATAACAATAAGTTAACCATAAAAAGTCTCATGTTTTTTTTCATTTCTTATATATAGAGATAGATCACACAAGTCACAGTTATGTTATGGGATACTAACTCTATGACACTATATTTTACAACAAATATCTAAGACCTAGGCAGATCAAAAAAAAATATATTCCGAAGATCAAACCTGGGAGCTGAGTAGCGGGTTGGCAAGTTAACCATCACAGACGTCGTCGAAATATCCTGCCCTAATTTACAGTACCTGGTTAGCTTTGCTGCATGGTAAACACCAATCTCAACCAGTAATCATAATTATATGTATTAATTGATTACCAGATTGATTACCGCTTTGACACCTCTCAATTGGACGCTATAGAACAAGCTTTACGTTCAAAAGAAGCAGTGATGGTAGCAGATAGTTCCAAAGACGAGAGTTCCTCCCTGTTGGATCAAATCGCTTCTATTGCTGGTATGAAACAAACTGATCGTGATTTACTTATCGTAATAAGTGTATAGAGGGAGCGGGGTGATGGTGCTCGACCGCCACAAAGGGAAGATCTTCCCGCCAGGCCGGATGTCACGCCTGGGGAACCGCGGCTCCGACAGAGTCATGTCGGATGTATATATATGTCCAATCTCAGGAAACACTCTGCTTGCGCGGTTTAGGATCATTGAAGATAAATCCTTTATCTTGTGGCGTAGATAGATGTCGCCACAAGATATTCATCTGTCGTATTGCGTGATTAATTTATCCTATGGTATTTTTAAGTCAAAAGTAAGCTTGATCAACAGCTTTAGATGCATATTGGCAAAGATTTTGAATTAATAGCTTTTATAGTTACTCCACTCCTGTTGTTTTAATTTTAATCATAAATTTTTGATTAAGAAATAGATAAATCACGTAAATGAGCTAGCCCCAAATAAAGTGAGAGATTTGTATCTTGGGATACTGTCTCAATAACGCTATATTTTATAACTAATACATTACAGATAAACATACAAATTCCAGGCCTAAAAAATAATTTCCATCTTGACCTGATCTTGGTTAGGGCCTGACACCTTCTGAATAGTGGACAAGTTGTGTTAACCTTTAAGCCACGGCGGTTGTTAATTTCCTTTTGATATCTAAAAAACAATTTTAACGACTTTGTTATTTTTAGAGCTTGAAATACCATCAGATACAAATGGGAATACCACACTGGAAGAATTAGGTCTTAGAGACACAGAGATGAAATTGGTGTGTAAATTCCTGAGAGATACCTACAGTTTCTACTACAATGATGACAAATTGAAAGCTCTTACGGTAGATCGGTTAGTATGCTTTTGTTATTGGTTATTATAGAATATTTAGTTATAACCAGACATTAAAGTCTAATTCTCATGACATTAAATTTAACTACATTATATTAATGCATTAATTTGATTACATTGACTTATAACTCGACTGACTGGCTGGGCATTTCATAATTTGTTAAGTTCAACTTATATACAAATAAATAAATATACGAGGACAAACCACACAGATAGATAGCCCCAAAGTAGGTTCAAACCTTGTGTTATCTTATACTAACTCAACGATACTGTATTTTATGACAAATACACATGTAAATAAACATCCAAGACTCAGGCCAATCAGAAAAAGGTCATTATCCATCATGACCTGATCATGATCAAACCCGGGACCTAAGTAGCGGTCAAACACGTTAACCATTACACCACGGAGGTCGTCATATATTGTCTATTCTATATTTATCCCATCAGGCTCAAATACTTGGAGTCGCTGGTAACAGAGACAGAGTTTCAAGAAGTGGAAGGCTTGGGGAACTTCTTCACGTACGTGGAGCCTGATGAGCTCCTGGCCTCCACTGATATGGTGTTCCTGCCTACTAGGATCAGCAATTCTGCTATGGTTCGTACTACTGTGAACTTCAAAACAACGAAGATTAATGCATTGATTTCTATTCTATTGGTCTGATTTGTAAGAGTGAATAATGACCGGGGCCGGGGACAATCAGAAAGTTGCTTAGGAAAGCCAGAGGTCCGAGGCGCCATCCCCTGATGGGGAGAGTGGAGGCTTTTCAAAGGCCGGCCACACTTCTGTGACCCCGCGGGTGCTGCAGGTGTCTATAGGCGGCGGTGATCACTTAACATCACGTGACCCGCCTGCTCGTTTGCCTCCCTCTTACATACAAAAAGAAAATCATACAATTCTTATATTTCGATTATGTTTAAAGAAAACAGTGGATACATTTCCAATATGGTTTGGCAGTTTCTTCCTCTTTTTATTATGATTCATTTTACGACGGCGGTACATAATACAGTATCATAATTATTCCTTACAGGGTAGATAAAACCAAGAGTAGTGAGACCCGAAAGGCATGCTTAGCAAAAAGAATTAACTTATTCAGATGTGCTGACAAATAACGAAAAATTACCCGCGAAATGAGCTTTGAAGTACAATGCTTGTTAACCTGATAAATGATTTTTTTCCAGAGATCCGATGAATTCGACATGAGCCAGACATTCCTGTGTATAGTGCCTGGTCTAGAAGGCCATAACGAGCGCTTCAAAGCGCTGTGTCAGGGAGTTAAGTTGCCTGCGATGGTGCTGCAGCCAGGCTTGGATAACATGGACGAAACCGTCCCTGAATTGGCTCGGAGATATACTGAAGTAACTTGCGTTTAATTTAAATAGTTAATAATCTATCAGGATAAAGAATTCGTATACTCTCTCTGATTAAAACTTGACTTACTTTCAGCGGTCCTGATTTTTTATTAGTTTGCCATGGTCTTCTTGACTATCTTACTTATATTTTTATACATAACTAAGTACGCAAACAGGTATCTATATACAGGTACCCACCTGGAGAGTGGTCACCGCAGAATACGGATGCCTGCTAATGCGTAATTTGCTATTTTAATATTATAATGATGTAATCTATATATATAAAAGCGAAAAACACTCACTCACTGATCACGAAATCTCAAAAACGACTCAGTCAATGAAGATGAAATTTAGCTGGAAGGTAGATTGTAACTAGGAGACGTCTGCTAAGAAAGGATTTTTGGAAATTNNNACTAAACTGATTACGATGAAATTTGGTATGTAGGTAGCTGAAGACCCAGAATAACATATAGGCTATTTTTTATCCCGGAGTTCCCGCGGGATTGATTCCTAATTGAATTTTATAGGACGCGGACGAAGTCGCGGGCGGCCTCTAGTCTATTCATATAATAATAATATGACTGCCTCCATGGAACCAGTGGTCAAGGCCTTGTGATCCGTAGGTTGTTGATTCGAAATGCACTAGAGAAAAAGTTAGGCTCAGTCAGGCTTCAATTACCTGATTATCCGAAAATAAAGATGTTTCCTTGCTTCGGAATGCACGTTAAACTGTGGGTGCCGAACACCATCTAGCGTTTGTATAAACATATCCTAAGATTGTTTCTGGTTTAGTCTTTGGATTGAAGTAATCAGATGGTAGTCGCTTGGTGTAAAAATCAGTAATCTAATCAAATTTCCTAGATTAGATAGCGGACCCCGGGCTCGGATAAAAAAATAATGAGAATATATAATGTTTTCAGACGCTGTTAAAGAAAACTGAGCTAATTTCTAATTTCTATCTGATGGGTTATGAAAGTGGAATCTTGGTTGCATTGGAGATGGCAGCCATTTTGGAATCAAACGGTAAGAGGTTGTTATATTATACGAGTACTGTAATCATCATCATATATCACTGAGAGTCTAATTATCTGGATACTAGGCTAAGTAAAAACGTGTGTGTATATCTTGGCTGGTTTATTTTAAAACTGAGGAATCATCTATATTTACTAAAACATATGTATGCACTATATCACAATAAAAAAGTACTTTTATCAGATATTTTTTCTATCATAAATTTCCATTTCATTCTAAAATAGCCCTTTCAATAGATTTTCTTCCTTTGGTTCACAGACATTTACATATGTACTTCTCAACTAAATTAATTGAGTCGTTTTAACAATCTAGCTGTGAAGATCAGACATTATAAGCGTCCCGTTTTCTCATTTTGAGAAATGAATTACAAAAGAAATGAAAATAGATATTTCTTTTACATAAACAATCATATTACAGGTTTAACAGGCACAGTTTTCTGCGTCGGCACAACACCAAAAGATATCAAAGCGACAATCGAAGAGAAGCTTCAAACTGAAGAAGATTTACAGAATGCTGTTATACAACACATGATTTCTCTTATGGGTGGAGACGCAAATAAACTCGTAGATCTTAAGAGATGTCGTTCTTGGGATGAGAAGGTCGATCTTTCTGTGAGGTCCATTATAGGTCAAGTAGCACACTCTGAACAATACGCAAAATTATTAATCAAAGCGGCGTACTCAAGGATTCTTCACGTGAGAAGTTACGAGATTAAACCTTTTCGCCTCAGCTCACAGATAGTTCTACTCCGAGCTTCGAAACAAAAGGGCGATGATCTACACATGTATTCAAAACAACCAACGATAGTTTATGATCTGAAGGCTCCTATATCAAATGCGGCTGCCGATTTACGTTGTTCCAATATCGTCAATAAGCATTTAGACAGAGGCCTGATCGAAGCGTTCAATGAGAAGAATACTTGTGATAGTTACATAACGAACAGTGATACTTATATGCAATGTTGTTGACGAGGCTTTTTTTTCTTTTATTTGCACTAAGTTAAGGTGTTTCTCAAGATTTTGGTAGAGGATTTCGTCAGTTGACCAACTTGTATAATGTAGATAAGCTTAACTAAATAGTCCAAATTAAAATCAACGTTAAAATTGTCTAGTTGAGTTTAACTTTTTTCATATGTTTAAATTTATTAGCAATTCGTAATGTTTGTTATTATTATTTGGTTATATAATTTATAAATAAATTATTTGCAATATTACTTTATTTTCTCATTAGCCCTTTTATAAAGTGTTATTGATATAGTAACTAAACTAGTTAGTTCAAATATAAATTATATTATTTCCCTTAAGAAACAAACCTTATTGTAGCCTTAATATTATGCAATTTAAAAATGATTATAACTTTGCCGATTTGAGTAAATAGATCTTCTAATCCGTTCACTCAAGGGAGGAATTGGAGAAATAGGAGGAAGGAGGAGGAAGAGGAGGAATACCATCAATGGTCATACGGGGAGCAGTGATAGAGTGAAATTAGCTACAAAATGGCGGCTGCCGATGATTATAGCCTGGGACTTATTAGCATTTATCTTGAGTCCAAATTTATTTGACCTATTTAAGATAGTTAAGAGCTAAGGTGACTACTTTCCATTAGACGAGCGAGCATTTTGTTAACCTATTTACTGGAAAAAACCGCTCTGTAAAAGTTGCAAATTAAATTGCAAATTAATATAAATCATTGATTGGAATGAATACACAATTAAAATAAAATTATTCATTGTATTCATAAATATAAATGTACCCATTGTTTAAATGATCCGAGGTGCCCAGCCATGCAATAAAGGGAGATTCGGGAAATATGGTCAAAGATCTTTCTTTTTATTAATGCAGAGATAAAATATTTACTTGCTGGCATATATTAGTTAACGTATAGCAAAGGGTATAGTTATATAATATATTATAGTAGAATATAATATACTAGCTTTTGCCCGCGGCTTTGGTCACGTGGAATTTGGTCTGCCACTAAGAACTAATCAAGAAAAATCATGCTACGGTACATCATATTTATGTAACTTCAATGTCAAAAATCAAAATCAAAATATTTATTCAGAAATTAGACCTTCACAGGCACTTTTTCACGTCACCAATAATTATACATTTAAATCTCATTCAAGCTAAAGACTACCAGCATTTCGGAACAACCACTGCTGAGAAGAAATGTCGAAAGAAACTCAAGCAGTTTTGGTCCCTATTATGCCGGAAGGGCTTAATGATCAATTTTTTATAATATTTATGTAATGGATTACAAGTCAAAATTGTATAAAAAAAAACAAGTTATGATTGTGATCGAGTGAAAATAATTTAAAAAAAATGGCTATAAGAAATTAAATTTATGGGAATCGAGCAGACCAGTCCCCCCTGGCAGCACCCGTTCACGAGTTGACGCGTTCACGAGTTTAGATAGCGTACGCCAAGGTAGCTCTAAAAATAAAACATTTTTTTCTTAATATCTTCCATATACAGACACAGACAGATTAAAGCTACAGACTACCAGCATTTTGGAACTATTTGAAACCACTGTGCTGTGCTGCACTGTTTTGTTCCTAACAAATATGGAAGGTATATTTTTTTATTCCAGCTTACTGTTCCTCCCCACTATTAATTTGGTAATTAATTTGGGAATAATTATTCAGTTAGTATAAATACTACTTATGGATTAAATCGGCAACCTGGTGGCAAGTGGAGTACCTATTGCTTTTGGGGGTTTCCGATCAGTCGAACGTCCTTTGTAAGTATTAAATAAAATGTATCTTTTTTTAAAGCATAACATGGATCCAACTCAACTACAAATATTCGAAGAGCAATAATTTTTATTATAAAAAAAATAATATACCTTAAAAATTAAAACATTGAAGCTTTTTTTACGGGAGAGCAAAAATGTATGGTTGTAGTTTAAAGTATCGTAATCAGAAACCCTTACAAATTTGTTATTTATTATAAGTTTAATAAATAGAGTAAATAACTTAATCCTTTAAATTAAAATAATTAATTATATAATTGCAAAAAAGAAGAAAAACTTAAATCTATACTGATATTATAAAGAGGTAAAATTTATAACTTTGATTTTTTGTTTGTAAGGGCTTATCTTAGGAAATAGTGAACCGATCATGAAAATTCTTTCACATGCTTCATAAAATTTTCAAAAATGTAGAAGTTTAATAAAAGTCCATTAAATGAATGATTACCTGTACATCATGTCGGAAAAGAGCTGATGAACTTCAAGGATATGCACAGATTTTAATGAAACATAGTTAAGAACACTCGTAATTAAGTCAACTTTCTAACAATAAAAAAATAATTATCCAAATCGGTCCACCTGTTTGGACACATGTTGACACACACACACGTTGCAGGGGTTAAAAATAAAGAATATTGTAAAAAAATCACTAGTAAAACAAAACAAATTATTGAAATAAACTTATGTTCACAAACCAAGAAAAAATAACAAAAGACAATCACTTATGAATCTGAACTTCACTTTTTTCTTAAACTAAATTCTTAGCGGCCAGTTATACTTACATCAATATTTTATTCAGTAGCAGAAAAACAAGAAGCCATGACGCCAGTTCCCCAAGAGCCAGTGCACCATGAGAATATCCCCGGAGACCGCGTGGTCATCTCCGGGATGTCGGGACTCTACCCCAGCGCTCATAACATTGAGGAGTTCGCAGACATTTTGTACAATAAGGTAAATTTGATTCCTTCGCCCTTTGGCACAGGGATGAAGTTAAAAACACTAAATAACGTTTTCCAATATACTTTTATTAGAAATAATGAGTACTAAATTGACGTCCACAATTATGACTCTTAAAATTTTATTATCTACAGTAAAATGTTGGTGTAAGCTGACTAATCAGATAATCTACCACAAAAGGGAAATTGTTGCTCAACTAATTGTAAAAAGGTAGCCAGTTTAAATAATAAAATTAGTGCAGATGATGTTCTTCGGACGAATTTAAAGAAATTGGTTGGGGTATTGATATTCTAAGATAACCATTTATTTCCATATTTCTTTTATTGTCGAATCGTTTCCTTGCACCAGGTGAATCCTATCACCGCTGATCACAACCGCTGGCGTTACCAGCACCCTGAGGCTGCGCAGCACATCGGCGCAGTTCCGGGCCTCGACCGGTTCGACTCCCAGTTCTTCAAGGTGCACCGGCGGCTTGGTCTGAACATGGACCCAATGGTCCGCAAGATTCTTGAGGAATCTTTTAAAGCTATTTATGATGCAGGTATATATTTTTTACTTTTAGATATTAGTTTGATGGAAAAAGATCATTCAAATTAGTCGAGCTTAAAACGGGGAGTTATTTCAATAAGTTATGGACTATCAATAGATTAAAAGATTTTAATCTAGCCCTTCTGGCATAACAGGAAAAATTTAAGACCCTTAGCACTTACAGTTGCTGATATTTTGTGTGAGTACCACACTCCCAACAGAAGACCGACGCCTGAATGGCGGCTATCAGCCGCCATGCTGCGTCCGGTGCATGGGAGAGCCGGAGGCCCAAGTTCTTCGCCCTCACCAAATGGGGAGGGCGGAGATTTTTTATAGGCCGGCAACGCTTCTGTAACCCCGCGGGTGTTGTACTTGTCTATGGGCGGCGATGATCACTTAACATCTCGTGACCCGCCTGCTCGTTTGCCTCCCTATGACATAAAAAAAAAACTTATTATTACTGCATTGTAGTATAAGTTATTATGCTTTCAATACCTGTTATATAATGCCTTATTAAATAAATATAGGATTGAGCCCTGAACATCTTTCTGGCAAGAAAATTGGAGTGTATATTGGCACTTGCTTCTCGGAGACGGAGAAAATGTGCTTTTACGTGGAATCTTCTAGAAAAGGCTTCGGTATCGCAGGGTGAGTGCTTTATACTTAAACGTGTGCCACTTTCTAAATTTGTCCTTCAAAAATACATCTATCTACATAGTACGTAATATCTTCGTCTGCTGAATTAAAGGGATTTATACCCTGATGAAGTCTGTCCGATTCTCGAAACTTCCTTCGAAATCCATCATATCAATAGTACTAATATTATCAATTTTTTCAAAAATTCACACACCAAATTGACGTTTATTTTATTTGATTGGCTTGAGTGAGCATGGTTTCTACACAGTACAAGAGTTTCTTAATTTCAATAAATAATAATGGTTGACATATGAAAGAGTTTATGAATGTTATTATAATAAATAAACAAATCATTTATATTCAATAAATTAAACTTCCAATAAATTTGCATGCTATAATCTAATGGCTGTATAGGATAGAAACTTATGTAAATTATGTACCAACTTATGTACCTATACCCTGTACAAACGCAAATAAATTATTCTATTCTATTGAAACCACATGTTAACCTCAAAATAAAATATTCCTATCTAAAACATCGACGTATATTTATTGTTGATCGAAGATTTAAAATATATCTATCTACTAAACTACTTTCAAAACAGCTAACACCATCAGATTTTCACGTATCTCATTTACTTTTACACGTAATAATTTATTATTTATTGGCGATGGCCAATGGCGATCTACCACCGTGCGTTTTAAAAGAAACTTTATACCACGTACGACCACACTGTGGAACGAACTGCCTACAGCGGTATTTCCGGACCGATACGACATCGGAAACTTCAAGAAAAGAGCATACAGATCCCATAAAGGCCGGCAACGCTCCTGTGACCCCCCTGGGGTTGCGGGTGTCTATGGGCGGCGGTGATTACTTAACATCACGTGACCCGCCTGCTCGTTTGTCTCCCTCTGCCATAAAAAAAAAAATATTAGGCGAGTGGAAAGACTGTATCAGTATCTGTATTAGTTATTGTCATCATTGGAGCTTAAAGGTAGTAGGGAATTTTTAAGAGCAGAGTTCATTAACTTTTCAAACGACTGATTAACACTTAAACAGGTGATTTAATATTTTTTCATGTTCACCACAAGTTAACAAACGATTATGATCCTAAGATCGCCTGTTGAAACAAGCGTTGAGATTTGATCATCCGTGTGGTAAATCACCTGATTAGAACAAGTCGGTGAACTCGGGCCTAATTATTTTTGTTTAACTATGTTTTAACAATGTATTTCTATATAATTATAAAATAGTTTATCTATTGGTAACAACCGCTTGGAAATCTTATAGATAGTTTCGGGTTTAACTTGAATATTTACACTGATGCAGCTCAAGACAGTTTGTAATATGTAACAATATATTATTTGATTTATTCCTAATACAGAGGCAGTAAAACAATGTTTGCAAATCGTGTCTCTTATTGGCTGAATGCGAAAGGCCCATCGCACGCTATCGACCAATCATGCTGCAGTTCGACAGCTGCTGTGGAAGAGGCTTACAAAGCTATAAAGAGAGGGGAGTGTGAAGCCGCTATAGCTGGGGGGTGCAGTTTGTGTTTACATCCACAGTCTTCTATCCACTATAGAAGGTAAGAAAATTATCGTTTTTTGGGTTCCGTACATCAAAAGGTTGAAACGAAATCCTTATAGGATCACTTTGATGTCCATCCGTTGTCCATTTGTCAAGATCCTTTTTCTCAGGAACGCGGGGAGGTATTAAGCTGAAATTTATATCAAATACTCATACTACAGTCTACGGACCCTTGGAGCTGTAAAAAAAATCAAACTTCTATGCTGACGCAATCAAAAGATACAGCCGTTTATATCGCAAATTTTAAAAACTCGCAAAGGAATCAAAACCTACAGGGTACTTCCCAATCAATGAACTCACAATCTTGAAATGTATACCTACGAAGCAACGTCTTATTTAAGGAAAATTAGCAGTAAATAAGCTATTACATCTTAAAATCTGTGTGATTAGTTCCTATATATATTTGTTTATTTATATTGTATGGACTACTGACGAATTTCAATAAACTTGATAAAATATTTATCGTTGGGCCTCCTGTTGTGGAACAAGCTTTAAATATAGATTGATTAAAGAATAGAGATTGATTTGAGTAAAGATTGATTGATTAGACTCTGCTATACAATTTTCAGGATCACGAAATTATCCATGGATGGTAAAGCAAGATGCTATGATCAAAATGCTGAAGGGTTTGCCCGGTCAGACGCTATTGGTGTCTTGTTTTTGCAAAAGGCCCGGGATGCTTTAAGGTACATAATAAACCTTCATTGTAAGTGTGTATTTTTGTTTGTTTGATCGCATTTAAGCCAATAACTACTCATCTGATAGTCATGAATTATTATTAAGATTATTTTTTTAGCAAAGTAAAGGTCATAAAAGGTCTTTTGCGATAAACGATTTCTATGAGAAAGAAATTTCACGGGAGCATTAGATGTATGTTTGTGCGCGCATCACACAAAATACGTAACCACTGAATAGTATTTGATACGGTTTTCACAGTTGTATTGTAAAAGGTTTAACTTAAAATATAGATTTGGATTTACCTAGATACGCCTCTTATAATGCCAGATATTGATAATAATAGTTACGCGTGGACAAAGTCGCGGACATTTTGCATTTTTGTTGAATACAAAATTTTACAATTTCAGAATTTATGGAGAAGTAGTCCATACCAAAAATGTATTTCTCGGTGTAAAGGAGGGAGCGACTGGTCCAAAATTTAACTTTGAAAGAGACCCTGAACTAATGGCAAAATTTATAAAGAATGTTTATGATGAATGCGGCATTCCTCCCTCTGTTGTGGAGTACGTTGAAGGATTTGGAGCAGGTAAGAAGACCTTTTAGCACCATAATGAGTCGGACGTTGGCGCAGTGAAAAATCCCCTCAGAATTAAGAGGCTCCGGGTTCGATCCCCAGTCAAGGTCACTTTTTCAGATTAGCCTGGATGTTTTAAGGTATATCTAAGGGGGCGTCCATAAATAACGTGAGATATTTAAGGGGGGGAGGGGGTCGAGTCAAATCTCATCTAATCTCACGTTGGAGAGGGGGGGGCCCCCGGCAAATGTCACGTAATTTTTTTTTTGATTGAAACTAAAAAAGAATAAACTATTTTGGCCCCTTATCTAGATTGTACATGCTTAAGATTTAATCT